>QUSF01000070.1:124946-178257 GCA_003676055.1 Chloebia gouldiae | reverse complement strand
TTCTGTCTTGCAGTTGCAGGGGAAGAGGAAGTCAAGAGAGGTGCCTGTGGGAGGGCATGTTTCCCAAAAAACCCCAGCCAGCCCCACTCAACCTGGCCAAAGCCACAGCATCCTGCCCTGTGGGACTGGGACTGGTCCCCCTGAGATACCCAGGGGCTTGCAGCACTTAGGAAAGGGACACAGCCAAACCCCCACACTTTCTGAGAACTTTTCACCTTTCACATCCCTGCTGGAAACCAGTGCTGTTCTCAGTGGGCAAACAAAGCTGGGAGTGGGGGTAACTAGTTCACCTTTTAGAGTCTTTGTGCCCAATGACTTCTCCCAGCAGCAGCATTTCCCTGAGCAGAGAGGAACCAGCTCCTGGAAATTTTCTCTTAACCTCTTCAGGGTAATTTTTTTTTAGTAAACTCAAAAAAAAAAAAAAAAAAAAACATACAGGATTGTAGGTTTTTTTTAAACCTAATTATTGTGAGTCTTTATTAATTGCTTTGTAGGTTCTCCTTCTAAGGAAGCTGATGTTGAGTCACCATTTTGCATTATCATGGAATCCCAGAGGAATTTGTGTTGGAAAGGACATTACAGACTATGTTGATCCAATTCTCTGCCATGGTTGGGGCAACCTGAGGCATTATAAGACTGTGATGCTGTTCACTTACTGCTGTGTCACAGTTATGGTTTATTTTTGCAGCAAGAAGAGAGATTGCAGTGCTAGCATAACATTTCCAAGCCCGGATGGATGCTCTGTGGATTGGTCCTTTTATTAAAGAAGCCACCATAATTCTGACTTGGTTTCATCACAGCCAGGTGCAGCAGGAAAGCATCACAGTAGTCCTGGCAGTGGGACAGGAGCATGGGAGCATCTGATGGGGATAAGGTGGGGATGGACCCTGAGAGTGAGCCAGCTGGAGCTGGGATGCTCACTCAGCCTGGATGGCTGAAGCTGGATGCTGCAGAGCACTCCCCAGGCCTGGAGTGGGTGAGCTGTGGTAGATGAAGCTGGGAAAGTTGGTGGAGCTTCCTGCCAGTGATGGGGGTTGCAGATCTGGGGGAAGGAAGTGTGGTTGAATGAGATGACCTGCTGTAATTTTCCTTCTGTATTGTATGAGGAGGCCCTTAATGTGTGGGTCTTTTCTCCTGAGTTGTTTCATGGGGTTTGTCCAACCACTTTGCTTCAACTCACTCAAGGCTGCAGGAAGGGGGTGGGAGAGCTGTGAGCCTTCGGAATGGTGGGAGCTGAGGGGGTATACCACGAGTCCTTGCAGCCAAAGCTGAAGCTTGCTGGCATATCCCAGTCCCTTCCAGCTGTTCCTCAGGCTCTGCTGCAGCTTTGGCCTTCAGTGCTGCAGGTAAAGGGGGTGGGCAGCCTTTGGGGATATGCTTGGTCACAGCACATATGCTTCCCCAGCCTGTTTTATAAGCATTTTAAGCTGCTATTAAGTATGCTATGTAAGCATTTTAAGCTTCCTATTTTATCTGCCTTTATTTTTATTGGTTCACTTTTTAATTTTTACTAGCGTGGATTGTTTTTCCCCCGACCACTAACTGAAGGACTGCTGTGGTTTATGCAGGATACACTTGAGCAGCTGGAGTGGGGAGCTGGGCATCCACCTGGGCACTGTTGGAGTGGATTTTTTTCCCCGAAGTCATGGATTTTGATGATCAGAGTTGTCATTTTGAGCATTTGCTCCTAAACGATGCTCACCCAGTCCAGAGCAGGGTAAGGAAATTTTCCTATTGTTATTTTCTATTCCTCATGAACATTAAATCTTGGGGATGCCTCATCTCTGGAAGTGTTCCATGTCAGGCTGGACTAGGCTTGGAGCAACCTGATCTAGAGGCAGGGGAGTGGGACAAGACAATCTTTAAGATTTCTTTCAACCCAAACCATTACATGATTCCATCTCTTCAACATCCTCTCAAGGGGAAGCAGCGGACCAGACACTGATCTCTTCACTCTCGTGACCTGTGACAGGACTTGAGGAAATGACAGGGACCCGTGTTAGGGGAGATTTAGGTTGGATCTTCTGAGGTTCTTTTCCCAGAGGGTCGTGGGGCACTGGACAGGCTCCCCAGGGAATGGTCACAGCCCCGAGGTTTTCAGAGCTTCAGGAGCATTTGGACACCTCTTGGACACCATTTGGAGTCACAGGGTGAGATTGTTGGGGTGTCCTGTGCAGGGCCAGGAGCTGGACTCAATGATCCTGATGTGTTCCTTCCAGCTCAGCATATTCAATGGTTCTATGATCTTTCCAAGTGCCTTCCCAGAGGCCTCTCCCTGCATTTCCTTGGTACCCACAAGGAGTGCACTCACAGCTGTGCACTTCTGTGGCCCAATATCAGGCCCTGGGAAACACAGCCTGGGGGAAAATGGGGAGGGCAGAGGATGTGGGAAGCGAAAATGCATTAACCAGGGAGCACTTGTCAGGGCTTGTTAAGATCAAACACACTGTGGCTCCAGGCTTGGAGCTTTTTATTCATCTTGCAGCAAGGAGAAACAGCTTTGCATTTCACCCCCTCCTGTGTGTGGGAAGGGGCAGCTGAGGCTTGGGTTGCTTTGTTGTGGTGTCCCACCTGGGCCCATGACTGCGGTCTGGCAGGTGTTGGCCCTCCCTAGGGGCTTGCTGGGTATTTTCTACTGTTTTAACTGTAGAAATAACTCCTGGCAGGAAGTTTTAGAGTTGTTTTTTGTCCTACCGTGGCAGCCTGGTTGCTGGCAGGTGCTACTGTTACCAAGAAACCTCCGAAATAGTTGGGATAAATAAGACTCACTCTAAACCTGTCTTTTTTAGTGTTAGTAAGTAAGGCTTTATTCCTCTCCGGGAGGGGGTGTGTGGACAACATAATACATTATAGAAATTGATGTAAATTATGTAATTATCTTCATTAATTAGTATTCTAACCTGTATTGCTTAGTGGTTTCTTGCCCATCGTGCTAAGTTGGTCCACATTCTTTAATCCTCTTATCATCTGTTTCTCAGACAAGGAGCTTCTAACTTTCCATCTTCTATCTCCTCTGGTATCTTCTGGTTACCAATGTCCTTGAACGCCATAAATGTAAGATCCTAGATATCCAATCTTCAACTCACTTTGCCTCTTAGTGACACTTGTCACAGCTAACCAATTAAAGATTTCGGTGATTTAATGATCAAAGTAACATTAAGAGCCTGTGAAGAAACTTTAAAAGTGGGCACTGCTTACAAGTAATTGATCAACTCAATAAAATGAGTTTAGCTGTATCATTTCCATTTCCTACCAAGAACTCTCAGCTGCTACAGAGGTGTAAAAGCGTGTTGCAGAGTGTCTGGGTTTAACCTAAGCACGCTGAAAACGCTCGGGCTGCTCACAGGAACCACCTCGGGCAGGCTGGAATTGCCCAGAGGCAATCGACCAGAGGGCGATTATTGTAAATGCAGGCGAACCCAATGGGAAGAAACGACGATGTCTGACTCAATTTCGAAGGCTGAATGATTTATTATAACATGAATATACCATATAAAGAAAGATACTAAAACTACTTAGCACTTTCTCTAACACAACTCGTGACCCTCTCTCACGAGTCCAGCCCCAGGTGGGTTGGATTGGCCATCAGGCTCAAACAATCCTCACCAGAATCCAATCAAGCACTCACTCCAGGTCAACAGTTCTCCAAACACATTCCACATGTGGAGCGGAAACAGAAATTGTTTTCTCTTTCATTTCTAGCTATGAAAAATCCTGAGAGGGAGAGAAATGTGCTTGCCACAGGCGATTATCCACAGGCTGCCAAGGGACCGGACAGCACTGCGCTCCCCCGTGAGGGGCCGGGGCGGGCTGGCTCGGGCTGCCGAGGAGGCGCCGCCGGAGCTCCGCCCGCGGACGGGAGGAAAGCGAACCTCGCGGGGCGCCGGGCGCGGCCGGAAGGTGCCGCCCGCCCCGGCCCTTTCCGCCCTCACCGCCATGACGGGCAAGGCCAAGCGCCCGCGGCTGCACCGCGCCGCCCCCCGGCCCGCCCGGGCCCCGCCGCCACCGCCGCTCCCCGGGCCCGGCCCCGCCGCGGGCGGATGGAGCGCGGCGGCCGGGAAGGTACCGGGGCGGGGACACGCGGGGTGGAGGCTGGCAGCGGCCGCTCGCAGTGACTTCCCCGCCTTTCCCCCCGCAGAGAGGGCCGGTCCGCGCACAGCCCGGCCCCGCTGGAGCTGCCGCGGGTGTGTCCTGGCTGCGGGGCTGTCCGTCCGCAGCTCCGTGCCCGGCCGCGGTGGTGCCGGCAGGGTGGGCAGGCCGGGTGCCTGTGGGCGGTGGAGCTGCTGCTCCGCGCGCTGCGCTCCGTGGAGCTCGTGGCGCGGAGGTGGCGCGGAGCTGCTCCGGCACCGCGCACACGGGCACTGCCAGCGCGCTGCTCCAGCGCCCCGGCGTCCCCACAGGGACACGCGTGTCCCAGCAGTGCTGCCGCTCCGGCAGGCATCTGTTTGTACAGAATTATTTGGGATAGTCTGTTTTCCCCAGCTATGTTTTCAATGCACGGTTCAGGTGCCGCCCCCACAACACCTGTAAACGTTGAGTAGGGCGGCAACGCGCCCCCGCAAGTAAATGTAGTACGTGCCTAAATAAATTATAGGCATGATGCTGAAGATTTGTTCAGTTGCTAGTAGCTACTGAATCTGCTTAATGTCCATTGATTAAGGCTTTAATACCTTAATCTTCTCAATTGTTGCTTATCTATATTGTTTGGTACCTGTAATAAATCTGTCTTTTCCTAAGGATGCTGTTCACAGCTCTCCTAGGAGTGAATGCACTTGAGTGAGGCAAGGTTGAGTTGAGGCAGGAATCTTATAGGAACAGAACAGTCCAAAATGAGACTTTGTGCAACTTCCTTCTGTGTGGAAGAGCTGGGGGGTAGGTGGGGCAGAGCAGGACAGTAGGGTGCCTTTGTGCCCTTGCCTGCTCAGGAGAGACACCTGCTCACTACCACTATTCCTATCTGGATGGTGCTGGGATCGATTTTAAATTTTTTTAAACAAGTGTTGCCTGGTAGTGTACGTCCTGATTCCTGCTTTATGTTTCTTTTGCATAAGGACTGGGACTTGTCATCTCCTGGTGTATTTTCTGGGCTGAAAATTGACCCTGATACCCTAGTAAAGAAGCTTGACTTGGACTCCGGAAGCATCATTTCCTCCAGAACAGGTTTGTTGTATTTTGAATGGGTTGTAAGCAAAGACACTGGGGACTGTATTTGCAGTGGCTTTTAATGGCTGTCCCAGGAAGCTCAGGGAGCTATCATGCAAAGACTGCTTCCTGTGTTCCTCTGAAGGCTTTTAGAGGAGGTTTGTTTTTGTGTGGGCTTCTGCATGGGTGTGCTTAGTGATCCCCAGGTGAGGGACTAGCTTCAGGCAATCTGTGAGATACCCTGGCGCAGTCAAAGACTGCCAGGGCTCAGAGCAGAGCCAGGGTTTTAACCTGGTCTCTGGGCTTGCTCTGTGACTGCTTTTGCCTCACCAGCAGCTAACAGCTAACTAACCCACAGCAGAGCAGGGTTACTGTAATGGGATAAAAGGCTTCACCTGGAACAGCTGTTTTGCTGTGTCAGAGCCAAAGGGCTGCAGTCCTGTAGGAAATGAATCCAATGCTGTGCTGGGGCTTGAGGGCTCTTGCCTATGGTTGCCAATAAGAGGGGACACATCTCTACAGTTTTTTCTTCATAGTTTATCTCAATTTGTAGGTGAGCAGCTGCCATTGGTAGCCCAGTACTTCGTCAGCGGGTTCTTGTTGTGTACCAGCAGTGCTTCACTCACAGCAGCCTGACTGCAGCAAATCTTCTGTCTTTTGCTGTTGTGGGGTCCATAGCTCAAGGATTCCCAGGCAGGAGAATCTTTACTCATAGGGAGTATGGAAAGTGAGGGGGGGAAGAGGGAGGACATGATAGAGCTCTTTGATTTCCAGTCCCACAACAAGGGACTTCTCTCATTGCTCAATGTGAGATAGAGCTTTGTATCTGAAAGCAGTTTTCATTTCTAAATGTCTGCAAGGTCTCAATAAATTTCTCTGAAACCTGAATCCCAAGCCTCCCACAAGCTGTATGTAAATGTTTAAAAAATCCCAGAAGGAACAAACTACCAGACAGAGCCTGATAGCACAGCAAGCTGTCTTGATGCAGAAAATGCATGACTCCCAAATACCTTCTTTGCAAGCTAACTTAATATATTTTGTTCATGTGGATAAATACTACAGTGACTTTATTTTCCTGTCCATGGCTATAAACAAATCAATCACACACGGGTAAGTGGTTTCCTGAGCTGCCCATCAGTGACACTCTGGGCACATAGTGAGGAAGTGGGGAGGTTGTGTGAGGACACATTTGCCTGCTCTCTGCACAGAAACCTTGGCAAAACATATTGTTCTTGAAACACTGGGCTCATTGTTGGTAACTCCTGGGAAAAGGACCTGTATGCATCTGTGTGTGCATGTGCACGTTGCCATCTCTTTAATTAAATCAGACACATGTTGTTGGGGGCTGGCAGCCTGCAGTCCCAGCCTTTCATTGCAGGCTACATGTCTGGCTTATAAATAGAGCCGTGCTGCTGATCCCTGTGCAGTGCTGATGATGCAGATGTGCAGTGCCTGGCTGCCTCTCTCAGGGCTGTGTGCTGCCTTCCTGCACAAAGCCGTGCTGACCCTGCTGCTTGGCGCTTCTGCGCGCTTTCCAGATGATCAGCTAAAAATAACTGCTCATTTGGGGGCTCCAAACTGCAATTCAACCAGGCAGAAAGGGATTTTATTGTTTTTTTTACGTCTTCCCAAGCTGTTGTGCCCTTTCTTGTTGTTGCACTCTGGAGCCATGTAGTGGTTTTTCATTATGGAAATCAGTTCATTTTTTTATGTTAATTTAGTGAACTGTAACTAGGCTGTGCATACAATGGCAGACACTGTAGTTAGAAAAGAGGTTCTAGGCAGACGTGCTTTGTCTCCTGGCATCTCTGGTCAGCTCAGAGCCTGTTCTGCAGGAAGTTCAACTTGACTCTAACCCTCCCTCCACCTCTTCCTCCTTTTCCCCCTCAGCCTAGTGCACAGGGCAGGAGGGTAGGATTCTCCTACACATTGCTATTTTAAGATTTAATAATGAGACAAAAGCATGCTTCCCTCCCACTTGCTTTTCAAACTCTGAGAAGGTCAAGTTGGCAGACTGTAGGTGGGCTCACTATCTCCTGTGCTTTTCCCAGCTAGAGAAGATTTTTTTTTTCTTCCAAGGCTGCTGTGTGGCAGTTGGGAAAACAGGTATTTGTCCTAAGTGTGTGTATACCTCACATAACGCAAGATCTATTCACATTGTCTAAGAATGCTAGTATCTTTTGTGTTTTGTGTTTCAATCTGGCCTTAAGCTGTGAATCTTTCCAAATAAAACCTAGTCTGAGGAAGATCCTGGAGTTGGGTTAGATTTTAGAGGCTGTCAGTTGGAGCTTGACAGTAGTCAAAAAAGCCAATTGGATGTTGGGAAGCAGGAGGAAAAGAGGATGTGGAGAGCATTGTTATGCTCTCAATAAACCCATGGTGTAGGCAGCTGTTTGATGCCATGTGTACCATCACAGGGGCTAACTAACCCACAGCAGAGCATGGTTTCTGTAATGGGATAAAAGGCTTCACCTGGAGCAGCTATTTTGCTGTGTCAGAGCCAAAGGGCTGCAGTCCTGTAGGAAACCAGTCACTGCTGTGCTGGGACTTGAGGGCTGTTGCCTGTGGTTGCCAACAAGAAGGGACACCTTCTTCTACATGTTTTTCCTCATAGTTTTCCTCAATTTGTAGGTGTGCAGCTTTTGCTGCTCTTTTGGCTGTGGTGGTTTTGAGGGAACAGGGAGGAACACAATGTGTAGATTAGAAAGTCCAGAGTCTCTAGCAGGGTTGTCCCAGTTAACAGGAGTGCTTGTGTGTGCTGGGGCTGAAAGGAAGGAGGCCCCTTCTTATGGGAGGATAAACTTCTGATGTTGGTTCTTGTTGGCTGAACACCTGTTTTTTTGGGGGATTTCTGAGGGTTGTTAGTACATCTGTTGAAGCAGGGTGCCCTGTGGAAGTATCTGCTACTCATGGTAGCGGTGTGTTGTTTCCTTTAGGTACTGATTCAGTGTGCTTGTGATTAGTGTGAGGTACCAGCACAGGCTGTTCTGGCATCAATAATCCTTGTGGCAGGAGAAGGAGAGGGTGGAACTGTAATGAAAAAATGTCACCAAAATGGAATTCATTGTAGGTGAGCCTTGTGTTATGTGATATAAAAAGCCAGTGGTCTAAAAAGGAAAGTATTTTAATATGGTAGCTCTAAGCTGTGTCGTGCTGTGAAGCAGACCTGCTGCAACTTCTTTCCCCTGCTCTGCTTTTTGTCTTTAATCGTTAGCTCAGTTTAACACCAGCTTCCAGATGATTTCCACGTCTGTGTAGGTAACAGAAGCTGGTGCCATCCCTGAGAATGCTGGAGTTCAGTCCCTGAGTTGCTCTGTGCTCAGTGATTTCTTCTGTCAGTGTAGTTTACTTAGCCACTGACGTAATGTAAACCAAAGGCTTTGCCGTAATCTAATCCATGCAGGGACCTCTGTGACTCCGGTGAGAGGATAAATCTCATTGGGGTGAGCCTCTGTAGCGTGGGAATTAAATGTTTCCTACCAAGTCAGAAATAATGGCCTGTCATATCGGGGTTGCTGCTGCTCATTTTTTCTTGTTTTCTTTAGTATTCCTTCATCAGTGTTTGCTCCCTGAAGCAAGGGCCTATTCAAGCTTGGCTCTGGCTGAGCAGTTGCCTGTGAATGTCTCTTTTTTTGGAGTGGATGATGAACCAGTTGTGGAATGATATGAACAACTGGATTGGTAGCTTCCTGCTTTTTTTTCAGCTACTCCAGAAGGGAACAGTGACAGGCTGTGTTGTTGAGAAAACAAAAGTGCAACAACAGCAAGTTGGCAATTGTAAGTTGCAAAACCTGGTGCAAAATCATCCTGATTTCTGAGGTTGGGTTGGACATAAAGAAAGACTTTTCAATTTACAATGAGAGTGATGAGGCCCTGGCACAGGATGCCCAGAGAAGCTGTGGCTGCCCCATCCCTGGAAGTGTTCAAGGCCAGGTTGGATGAGGCTTGCAGCAACCTGGGATAATGACAGATGAAAGAGGGAGTGTAAGTAGATACTGTCTGCGGGTTTCTTCCAACCCAGGCCACCCTGTGGGTCTGTGATTCTATGGCAGGGTGTGAAGCATAGAGTGAGGTAGGTCATGAGCCTGAGCAGAGGTTGTGCTCTGAAGTCCAGGACTGTCTTGCAGTCGCTGGCACACAGGGGTGTAGAGGAGGGAAATAACTGAGCATCTGACAAAATTCCTTTTCCTCCTGAAGAAATGTGGAGATAGGAGATGATAAAATTAGACTAAGTAGGAATTCACTGACAGCAGTGCGTTTGTGGGGTCTGCAGGCTGTGTACAGCCTTGCTTTCCTCCTTTCTGAGGTTTTCTGTGAGTTTCTTTTGGTACCCAGCCTCTGTTTGCAGAGTCACTGACAGATGCCTTCTGGTTTGCACCTCAGCTTTGCTCTGGAGTTCCAGATCTGCTGGGTCTGTCGCCTTATCTGCTTCTGCTTGGGCTCTGCACCCACTTGTCCAATTCTGTTCTCCTTTTGTAGCCTCCAAGAAATCCAATCCAAGAAAAGCTGTGATTGGTTGGTCCTGCATTAGCTTCATGCAGTATGATTTCCTGTCCAGTTTTGGGTTTTTTTTTTGGATGTTGTACCAGAATGTTACAGAGTCCCTGTAAGACTTCTCCTCTGACAGCATTGCTGTTCCTGCAGTGTCTAGACTTGTGGTTACTCCTGCAGCGGATCCACACCAGTGTGGAAAAATTGCAGCCGTGACCAGGCCCCATTATTCTTCCAGAGCTCTTGACAGGATGCCAATCTTTGTGTCCTGTAGTTTATTCCTGTCTGTTGATTGGATTTCTGCATGTTTGTTGCCTTTAAATATTAAGGTTCCTTCTCTTTTCCTCATCCCTCATCACCTTTCCTGTGTTTTGATTTGATGTTTTGTTTTCTTTTTTTTTTTTCCTACTCTGCTGGCATACTGAGGTGTTTAACAATTGAAGAATTAAAAAAATAAAAATCCTGTTTGTTTTAATGACTACATCTGTTCTGAATATTAGTTCTAAACCTCTGCTGCTTTTTCTTAATGCATGCTTGGGGAGTTTTGCAATCTGCTTGTGTTGGTCATTCACATCTCTGGTGTGGAAAGCTGCTGGATCCTCAAAATTCTGCTGCTGTTGCTTTTCTTCAGCTTTTCATTCTGTGCTGGCAGTTGTCAGGCCTGCCTTGTGTTTGTTTTGTGCAGAACGCCTTCCTCAAGCTGTTCCCTGCAGTAACACTGCTCAGATGGGATAGGAGGGTGTAAACGGGCTGCTCCTCACGCTGAGGTTGGCAGGGAGCGGCTGCAGCACCTCCAACATGGTGCTGAAATCTCCCTGGGAAATGCCTGTGTGCTGTGCTAGACCCAAGTGACGAGGTGTTCCTCCTCCATCTGTCTTTGTTATTAACTGCCCAAGCTTTGGGCTGGGTGAATTTGGGGAGTGATGAAATGCTGTCCCTGATGCTGTCAGTGACGCCCTTGGTGGTGTAGCACTGAAACCATTTTAATGCCTTTGAAAATACTTGATGGGTGTTTGGGTGCTACCGTGGAAGGAGCAGCTGTTTGAGTGGTGTTTGAGATGGGAATTCTTGCTTTAGCTCCCCCATCCCTCCACCCCCATACCTTATGCAGTGTGCCTGTGTCCTTTGTGTCACCTGCACAGGTCCAGGATGTGTCCCAGGACTGAATGTGCAGGTCTCACCTCAAAGGGGAACCCTGCACAAGCTGGTGCTGCTCCTGACATTGTGTGTGAAAGTGTTTGAACAAAATTTGCAAGGCAAGAAAAGTTCCCAGGGAAGAGAAAATGCTGTGAGGGGATTAAATTCTTTACCTCTCCTCTCCAAGGTTGGTCACCCTGGTAGCTTGATAAAGTGACAGATGGCAGTATTTACCTTACCTGGGTAAATTGGTTTAGGTAGCAAATTAGTGCCTTGCTGTTCAGCTGAAATTTATTTGGGTTTTTTTGACTGCATCGTTAGGACCTGCTTTTATCTTGACAATGCCAGATCACCTTTTAAGGGCAGATTTGGTGTCTGAGGGTTTTGTAACAGGCTGTTAGAAAACTGCCCTGTGTTTGGGAGGAGCTGCGATAGCCGTTTGTCATCTGGGAAGCCTCTCCAGTGAGGTCAGGTGACCTCAGTCTGCAGGACACCTCAAACAGATTGTGTAGTTCCCAACAGCTTGCCTCAAAGCCAGAAGGTTTCTCTGTTCCTTTGGTCCACAGGATTAAAGTCAGTGGGATTTTACTTCAGCAGTCAGATTGAGCAAGTTCTGTATCAGAACAGCTGTGGGGTTTGGTTGAAATGGAGAACAGACCTGCTGTGGTCTCTGGGGACTGTGGAGTGGGGATCCTACTGAAAGCTGAAGACATAGGTCCTTGAATAATAATTTTTAAAAAAAGGTTAAAAATCCATGGTGCTTAATATTGCTTTAACAATTTGTCTGTGCAGTGTGGTGCTGGCTGTGAGAATAGCTGTGGGAAGCTCCACTTTAATTAAAGTAAATGCAATTAATTGAGAAGCAGTAAATGAGCGTCTGAAGCTTGCACTGTTTTCAGTGCTTTTGCTTCCCTTCTGCAAATAGAGCCTTTCCATGTTGTGAGTGCCTTCTGCCAGATCACAGGAATTAGTTGTGTTAATATTTATGGAACCAATTAACTTTTTTGTTTTCTTTCCCTCCCTCTAACTGAGGCTAAGTCTCTGTTCTTAAAATTAACATTAAAAAACCAAAAGGCTCCAATTAGCTCGTGGTTGAGCACTACACAAACATTTTCCAGAGAGCCCAAACCTTTCAAAATGTTCTGCAGCCTGCTCCAGGGGAGGAGGCTGTCAGTGGGAAGAGCTTGAAATGAGTCCTAGCAGTTTGAAGGATGTGTCAGATCACTCTAGTTTCTTATTCTGCTTGGTTCTTTGGCTGTGCCTGCTGTGTAATGCTCACCAGTAGCACTGGTGGAAGGTACATGCCTGCCCTGAAGCAGCCTTTCCATGCTGCTGGATGGATAGAGAGAAGGATATGGCTCAGTGAGGGATTGGAGACGTCTCTGAAGAAGCTCCTGAGGTGCTTCTCTGTGGTTTTGCAAAGCCTTCTTCCAGACTTTCTAAAAGTTGGGTGCTCAAACATGATCTTTTTAGGTCAAACTTATTAGTGCCTTGTGCCACTGAATGGCTTGCTGAATTTGAGGCCAGGATGACCCCTTGCCTTCCTGGCCAGGAGTGGTGGGGCATGGCAGTTGCATGTCATGCCATGTCTTGCTCTGTGTGATCACGATTCCTGGAGCTTTAAAAAGATACTTCTCTAGCCTGGTACTCTCCTGTGAAATGAATTTAAAATGGTTGGACATCCTTACACAAAAATAGATCAGTCTGCTTAGGAGAGCACTACAGCTATGGTGTTACAAAAGAGGGTTATGAACTGAAATCCTTGTCTTTGCTGTACTAATGGTCAAACTTTAACATAATTAAGTTATAAAATTATAAATTCTACAAAGAGACAGGTGGAATGGTTCTGTACTGGTGCCAGAGGAGCCTCCCAGCACAAGTTCCAGTAATGCAAACCTCTCATGGGGTGTGAGAGGGATGGCTCAACACTGCAGGAATTGAGAAAGCAAATCTGAAGAGGAGTGAGGAAGGACTTCTGGAAAGGGCAGATTGATAGCTCTGGAAGTCAAAGCTATTTCCTTGTCACCAGTCAGGTATGGTGTTGTGTCAAATTGTCAAGTGTCTCTCTGAAATATGTGTCCTGGGAGTTTAATAAACACCCTGTTTAGAAAATTGGTGAAGGGTGGGTGGCATGAGAGGTTTCCCTCTTCTGGGTTGCCTCTTCTGACTTGTCTTGATATGTTTCTGAGGTGCAGGAATAAGTGAGCCCTCTCCTTACCCCTCTGGGAAATGCCTATGTGAAAAGCTGCTTCCTTTTTTTTACTTCTTTGCTATATAAATCACATTTCTGATTTACTGAGAGATAAATCTCTGCCCTGCTAATGTGGGTCTTACTGCTTAATGTGGCTCTGTTACAGGGAGATCTCAAAAGTTCATGTCTGTCATTTAGACCTAGTGGGATCTATAGTGTGTTTCTATTCTATGCAAGTTATCCTTTTTTCTGGTCTTTGTGAGCAATTTATGGACTAAGGTTTTCTTTATGCTTGGGTGGAAATGCATGTGTCAGCTGAAGATCTGTTTTTCCCCTTCAGCACTTCAGAGTGGCACTGCTGATGCTCATATAACATCTAATTTGGTCTTAGGTTTTTAGTCAAGTGGCTTGTAGAAAGGGGTTTTTGGTATGTTTGGTTTTTTTTTTGTTTTTTTTTTTTAATGAAGCTTTTAACACAGTAAATCTCAATATACATTGAGCTAAATGTGGGAAACACAGCTATGCAAAGATTAAATGCAGTGGGTACTGGAATATTCTGGGTTGTTTGAAATGATAATTTGGACAGATTTAGATGGAACTAGCAGTGCTGCAAATGTTCCATAAGGCAAACCACAGGAAATCCTGCTGCAGAAAAACAGGCTATCCAAGCAGTTCTTCAAAAATGAAGGGACTGTGAGCTGGAAGGCACGTTCTGATAGTGATAACCAGCTCCAATGAAATGGGGTGTTTCAGAGAGTCCCAGGCAGGAAATATGAGGGAAAATGGGACATATAAACTTGCTTCCTGACCCACTTGTGCTGTGTTCTTGGTTGCTTGGAGAGCACACAGCAAATCAATAGATCTGTGTAAAGACTTTTGGCTTCTGTGATCGTGGATGTTCATGCCCGGTGTGGCTATGCATATACATGCTCTGGGCTGACTTCTGCTGCATTTCCTAGCTCCATGGCTTTTTAACTTTGTTTTTCCTGATGTCTGTTTTCCTCTCCAAGGTTATTTGTAAATTCAGGTCACTGAGTGTTCTTATGTAGCAGGAATGGGCTTCTTTAGCATGGAGAAGACATTCCCAGCTGCAGTGGGTACAGGCTGTGTCTGTACACGCAGCAGTTATTTCACAATGTGGTTTGAATTGAAATAACCTGGTGTGCCTGTTGACAGGAAGACATGGGAAGGCTTTTCCACACTGCAGGAATTCTGTTGTCAGAAATGACAATTTTAAATTGCTTTGTTCAGTGATGCTTCTGTATTTTGCTCAGCAGAGCCTCTGGCTATTGCTTTTGGTTTGTGCCAGTAATGTACTTTTGGTTCATGCCAGTGACTGCAGGGCTGGGTTTGGGTAGGGTTGGGCTTAGGTGTGCTCCTCTGCAGCTGCAGGTGTGTTTGTTGTTTTAGTGTCTGTACCTGAGTGGGTTTTTATTTATGGAAATAGTACACAGATGTCTAGATACTGTTTCTGTGGGGTTATTATGACTTCTTCATGTATTTTCTTCCTCCAAAATAGAGGGCATTGGCCTGTTTACCTGTATTAGGTGTAAGTGGTGGAGTTTTGGTAGCAGGACAGAAGCCAGAGCTGTCACTTGCTGAGCACAACTGGGTCCAAAGAGCTGAAGTGTGCCCAGTGCAGCCACAGCTGAGCCTGTCAGGCACAGTGGTGCTGTCTCTGGGAAAACATATAATTAAGAAGGAGGAGGAAAAAGGTGAGAGAGTCCTATAAGGATCAGGGACAGGAAAGGAGGTGCTCCAGTCACCAGGACCCCAGTGGGTGAGTGTGAGGAGGAGGGAGCAGCAGAGAGTGACTGTAATGCCATTGCCTGGCCCTGTGCACTGCTCATGGGAGTCAGAAATGAAGAAGTCAGAATGAAGGAGTGGAGCTGAGCAGGGGCTGGGTGGGGGGAAGGTGTTTCAGTGTTTGCTTTTCATCATCTGATTCTACTTTAATTGGCAATACATTACATTAATTTTCCCCGAGTCAAGTCTGTTTTGCCTGTGATGGTAATTGCTGAGTGATCTCCCCATTGTTTACCTCAACCCACAAACTTCTCATTTTTCTCCCCTGTTCTTTTGATGAGGGAGGGAGCAGCTGGATGGGCAGTTGGCCAAGGTCAGCACGTGGCATTACAGTAGCTCAGTAAAAACTGAGATGAAACTCAGTACCAGGTAGAACTGTCCCCATGGTGGCTCCTCTGCCTTTTTTACTGCACTGTTCAGCTGAATGTTTTCTGAGAGTTGTGCAGATGCAGGGACACTCTTGCATGACAACTGAATTCCTTTTAGTTGAGGTCACAGGTGTTGGAGCAAATCATTTTTCCACGTGTCTGTGTAGCTGTAACAAGGTACACAGGCATTTGTGTCCTGCAGGTCAGAATTAGGAGCAGCTCCCCTCCCTCTATATAGGCAAGGAGAGGGAGCAGAACAGGACACAGCCATACACTCCAGTCTGAATTCAGGGAAGTACAGAACAGATCTTGGGTCCATCTAGGTGTCTCTTCTGGCTGTCTTTGCTGTGTAGGAGATGCTGCTCCAGGTGTGTTTGCATTGCTGACAGCTTTGTAGCACAAAAGGACGTACCTGTGGCAGAGCAGAGCAGATCTCTTTTGAGAGTGTTCTTTTTCGGATGTTAGATGTGCTCATTAGAGGGCAGCAGAATAACTCTTCCTTTTTCTAGGTCAGGTCTATATTTTTGATTATTTTTCATCTCTGCAGGGCATAGAGCAAAATTTTCCAGTTCCTACTCCTACCAGTTTTTCCTGGTGCATTAAGTGTACAAAAAACCAATGCTCATATGAAAACCTTAGCCTGTATAAAGAAATAGGGAATATTTATAGTAAACGTTGCTTCTTTGAAGCTTAGTGGGGGGGTTGCAGGCTCATATGAGAGAGAGCTTCTTTAAGATTAAACCATAAATGGTCAGCACAGTATGTGGAAAAACAGCCAAAAGAATATTTCACAGCTAACTTGTTTTTTGCTCAGTCTAATTCTTATTGGACCTGTATGTCCATATGCATCTATGGATTTGTTTGCTGCACTCCAGCTGCTGCTACCACCTTTTTCTGCTTGAAGAAAATATTAAAGAACCAGCTTTGCTTCATCCAAAAATAATCTTTAAATGAGATCTGATAGCACACCCCCCACCATCCTCTGGAATGTAAGTACTATAAATAATAATGGCACTGTCTTTAAAGGCTAAGTGAGGCTGGGATTTTGAGTCCAGCATCACAATATTTAAAATGAATTATTTATTATGTAACATTCATAGAAGGCAGCTGTAGCACTGACTTTGTAGCCAGTGTGTTTCAGGCTTCTGGAATAGTTGGGTGCAAATCCTGGCTGGGGGTGAGCATCTCCCATGCACATCTAACTGGAGATGTTTTGCATGCTGTTGGCTTTTGGAAAAGGTAAGCTGGTTCAAGACAGCTGGAATAGCAGGAATTTTTTTTTTGTTGTTGTTTTTTAGGTTTAGCAGCTTCAACCATTGGTTTCCAACAGCTGACTGATTTTGGAAGGTCCTCAGTGGAAGCAAAGCTTCATTAACTAATCTTTGCTCCTTGGCTTGGCATGGTGGAGCAGGTTGGGAGGATTGGCAGGGGAAGGCATGACACCTTTCTCTCTTACCCACACTGTGCTCTGTGTTTTGACATCCTGCAGGCTTCTTCATCTCCCTCTCCTCTACCCAAAGGTGCAAAGGGACGGGTCCCTCAGGAGTTTGTGAGTGCCTTGTGTTCCTCACATGCATGGGGGCTCTTATCAAAGCAACATGTACTTAGCTGCTGACAGTTTTGTAGCACAATTGTGCCCTGAATTATTTTTAGGGTGGCAATATCCAAACCCACAAACTGCTGAAATGAAACAACCTTCTTGATACTGTCAAAATGTTGTTCCTGGCACAGTAGCTTGGATCAGTCAGGCCTCCTGGAGAAGTCCAGATTGTGCTTTGGACTCCTGGTTTGGGATCCACCATGTAGCTGGCATTTCTTCACATCGTGCTGTGACACCTCAGCTGAGTCAGGACTAATATGGAGCTCCTCATCAGGGAAGGAAAGCTGAACAAAGCCATAAAAATGTGAACAATGGCTCATAGCTCTTGGCAGCTCTTGGGCCATTAGGTAAAATTAATATCCTGTCAGTGGGGTAAAAAGATAAAACTCAGTCTTACACCAAGTGAGAAACATGATGAGTCTGTAGGCGTGTGGATTGAACTCCATTGGACTGTGATCCATATTAGGAAATTAGCAGGCACAGTGCTCATGCCACAGCCTTCTTCATACAGAGAAACACTTTTCCTGCCAGCATCTTCTGTGCAATGCAGGAAGATTGCTGGCTTCCCTTATACAGTGAAGGTCTCTTCTGGGATCTAACATGATATTTTGTTGGAGAGATAGGTGTTCTCAGTAGGTGGTTTTTTTTTGGGTGTGGTGAGCCTAAGTATTGCAGATACTACTTGGTAAGGGGTGTGTAGCTTTTTTGTGCAGGGAGCACTTACTTTACAGGAAGGATGCCAGTCCTTGTTGGCCTGTAAGTGTGGGGATACTGAATGAGAGGTGAGGGCATGGATGGGCAGTCTCAGGGTTTGCTGCTGCAGTCCCAGACCGCAGAAGATCAGGGCAATGCCAAATGTCTGGCAGCTCTGAAAGCTGACAAGGAGTGTCAGAGAAGCACTTACTCATGGTAGTTTCTTCCTTTGCCATCCCCTGGTTTTTTTTAACATCATGGGTGTTCTCTCCACAGCTCTGTGCTGGCAACTGCTGATCTCATCTCTGCATGGGGTGGATAGGCTGGACCCGTTGATGCTAGTGCAGACAGTGTAGATGAGACTTTATTATCTGCCTGTGCTGCTGCCTGGCAAGAGCATCAAGTACAAAGTGGCAGAACCTTGTCACTTTTTTAAAATTTGGCTTGCTTCAAAATAGGTTCTGCCAGGAAAATGTCATTCCAAGATGGGGAATCAATGCTGACCTGCAGGGCTGAAATAAAGTAAAGGTGAAGAGGTGATGGGCTGGAGGGGAAAAAACCCAACAAAACAGCTTATACCTCTTTGAGAGGGGCCCAGACCTTGATTTTCCTTTTTAAAAACATTTCTTCTGCATTTAAGTGAGCCAAATGGGTATATTGGAGTAGGGAGGCTTACTCTAAGATGTTTTTTGTAAAATGAGTCATGTGTGAGCATTGTTGTGGGCTAGACAAAGAGCTTCCTGACAGGGGGCAAGCCTAGCTCTGTCAGGAGATGGAAGAATTCTGTTGGAGTCTGCAGTGAAGTGATAGTCCCAGGGGTCTGTTGGCAGTGGGATGGTGTCCTGTGTCCCTGGAGCCAGAGGAGGAGTGGGAGGGGGATGTGGATGTAGGTCTGTCCAGGGGGAAGATGCTGTGTGAGTGTCTGTGTTGTGTAAGATGACAGAGCTGGTGATGCTGTTGGTGCCTCAGGGCTTTTGAGAGCTCTGAATTGTCAGCTGAAGCGGAAGAGCAGTTGAGACAGCACAAAAACAGCAGCCACCAGAAGTGGCAGTGGCAGCTGGAAAAGATGGTGAAGCAGTGTTTGGACCAGTTCCACTTACAGTGCTCCCAGGAGGAGGGAAGGAGACCTGACATGCTTGGGCACCACTTGGAATGAGTGTTTTCATGGGCTAGGCTTGTTGAACTGTTTAATCAACATCACCACCATGAGAAAAAACTCATCAGAACTGTTAGTTCACTGTGTCACATTTGAATGCTAGAACTAATCAGACCTTTTCAAGGTTAAAATGCCATTATGATCACACAGAGACTTCATGCAGACATAGGATCACCTTGATCTGTCCTTTAGGGGCTTCTGCTTGGCAGCTTCGATCTTGACCTTGTGGTGTAACAGTTCCTTATCTATGGTACTCAGTTATACAGTGCTGTGGTAAAAAAGCCATCTTGTTTCTGGTCTAGACATAAACCCTCTGAGCAGGGCAGACTGTGCTCCTTTGGGGCAGGAGAGGATGCCTAGGTTCAGCAGATGCTAAGCTGCAATAGATGCTGAGAGTGGGCTCAAGTTCCATCTCCCCCCCAATCACAGATCAGAAGAGCAATGATATTATGCCTTGTACTTCTCCAGGTGGTTATTTTTTCCAGCTCTATTCTTCATATACTTCCCAATTTTGAAATCTGCTGTATGTGCCCCTAAAAAGGGGAAGAATGTGAAGCGTTTTGCATTGCCAATTCTGCATGTCAGGTATTGCCCAGCTGAGCTGGGGGCTGCAGAGCAAACATATGCCTGGCACAAGCTATTTGGGAAGCTTTCCTGGGTATTCTCACCCTCCTTACTTTATATTAGTGTTTTAGTGTGTGTGCAGCAGTTTGTAAAGCCACCTATGATGCAAGTGATGCTTGATCTGATTGATCAGAATGTGACTGGATCGAGCTAATAATTCTTAAATTATGTAAATATGTAATAATTCTTAAATTAGGTAAACAATGAAAGGCTGCTGGTGTTACACTGGTTGAGTTATGGTGCTCTTTTCTGTGTCTAAAAATCTAAAATGACGTTGTATATATTGTCTGAACAGACTATTGAGTAAAAGAAATGAGTATATTTAATATGTGTCTGCTCAGTGGTAGAAGATGTGGCTGGACTTGGTGTGTCCTCAGTGCTCCCCAAGTGCAGGTGTGTGGTTTTCCTGGTGTGTAGGAGCTCTGACAGCTGCAGATGGTGGGATTAACTCCTTGACGTATGGTTGTGCAATAGATAGGGCAGCATGGGGAGGGGACCACACTACGCTAATCTGCCACACAGACTTAACAATCAAGGGCAAGCTCTGACATGTGATTACTTTTTTCATTTCCCTGTCAATGCATGGAACATTGTGAGTGGGGAAACTAACTCATGCCACAGGGAGCCTGAGACCAGGCATGTTAAAGAATCCAAGGAGGAGTGCCAGGAGAGGAGAATTAATCAACAGTTAAAATAACACAGTGGAAATTTTGCCATGGTCCTAAAGCTCTGAGTAAGGTTCAGAGTAATTACTTCATAAGAATAATTGATTGGAGCAGTGAGGAAGTGTCTCTAGAAACTCTCCTTCTGCTTTTCTTTGTGCTGGTGTGTAGACACTGCCCAGTTCCTTGTGATTGTGAACGTGATGCCAGGTTCACTGAGCTTCCTTAGCACAGGGGCAGGAAAAGCACACGTGCCCCACATCAGAGGGGGTATAGGAGCTCACAGCAGTGTCTGCAGTCAGTGCTGTCCTTCCCGAGCTTTCACATTTATCTGCAGATCAGGTTTTTGGCATTGATGCCAAAAGTGTGAAATATGAGCAATGACTCAGTTGATCAGAGCTCTTTTGCTTGGAAAAGAGCTCTGATCAATTGAGAAAAGAGGAGCTGATTAAGTTAAGTCAAATAGGTTTCCTTCAGAGACTAAACTTGTTCCCAGTGTCTTCCAGTAAGATAAGTGGGGATAAAACAAACTAGAAGATGCTGGGTTCAAGGTGGGCAAAGACCCTTCAGTAAAATGGCAGTTAAGTTGCAGGACCCCTTGTACATAGTTGTTTTGAATTTCTGGCGCCCACATGGATTTGAAGCAGATTCTCCAAAATAAAAATTCATGGGAGGTTCTGCATGCAGGCACTCTCTAAGTGGGAATTACACAAAGCTGTGGTCAGGCCTGGTATGTTCTTAGTTCAGTGGTGCTATTTGCTGGACACCAGGCTCCAGTTCAAGTCCTCAAAGTGCCTTCTGTTAACACTTTGTGAGATGCTGGTGTGTAGCCTCTGCCTGTGGCTGGCCACACAAAGTGCAGGCCAAGGGGGCTGCCCATGGGTGCTCCAGTGGGTGTTCCCTCCAGGCCACTTTCAGTGGATTTTATTTTTTTTCTCCTGAGGCTACAAATGGAGATGGGGCAGAGGGGCTACCAACGTATAGCTAAGCAGTGCCAAAGTGGAATTTTTTATTCCTGCCCTGATCCCAGTCTTAAGTACATTCATGCAGTCACTCTGCCCTTTGACTATTTTAGCATAAAGTTGTCAGTATAGTATTTCGGTTGCAATTTAAAAACTGGAATTAAAATGTTAAGAATTAGACCTTGTGCATGCTTTTAATACGATTCTGTGGCAGACCTGCTGGAACTGAGAACAGCTGATTAAAATACTTTCAGGGTATGAGTTAAGCTTTGGGCTTTTTTGCCTATTCTGCCTGTAACGTTTTTGCAACTGCCAGAAAATTGGTATATCTTCCCAGTCTGTTCTGCAGTCATGAGTCTGTACTGGCTTACTTCTTTCTGTGCTTCCTGCTGTCCTTCATATCCATCTTGGAATTAATTGGTAGGGAAAGAAATGTGTCCACTGCTCATGGCAGGAATTTGCTGGCAATGCTATCTCAGGTTAAGTACAGAATTGTAATGTGCTTTTTTTTTTTTTCCTGTAAGCTACCAGGCATCTGCTCTGTGTTTCTTGCTTCAAAATAGGATATGCAGGTATTGTCTGGAAAATAAGGCTTATGGCCAAGACTGGAAATGTTGCCTACTTAGCACTAGGGAGGACAGGAGAGATTACAGTTCAACAAGCAAACAGAGCAAGAATAAGGTAAGCCATAGAAATGCTGACTCTGCTGCCCTCAGAAAAGTAACTTGAGCCCAAGTGGTTGGGATACCACTGTTTGGAGGCCAGGAAAGAGCTACTGTTTGGAAAGCAGAGGCAGGGATCTGTTAGAAAGGTCAGGGACTGATTGGATTAACTAGGGCAGCACTGAAAGCTCATCAGAAAGAAAGTGAGGTGGGGCAAGGCTTTTTTAAATTTCTCATTGGTCTTGCCCAGGGTCAGGCACTGGGAACTCCTTAGAAGAAGCTGAAACTTTCTCTCTACCCCTTTGTCCCAGCAAAGGATATGTCTGTGCTCCTGGCTTGGGTCTCACTGGAGCCTGGTCTCTGCGCACTGCAGAGTCTTGGATCTTGTCCCAAGCCTTCCTTCTCACCTCATGCCCATTCATAAAGCATTGAATCCTCTGCTGGGTTTATCTTCTAATTGTTTTCTTCTGTTTGTTTGCTTGTGGTACAATTCAAGCTGTGCCTGTTTATTCCTTGTAAAATTCCCCTGTGTGCGTCTGAAGGGAAGTTTCTGTCATGTTTGCGTCTTTAATTTCGAGGCACGTGATCCTCTCTGGGTTTGTGCTCTGGGCCACACAGGGCAGAGGAGTGGCTGAGGGAGTAGCACTGGTTTTATGTGTATTCTGTGCTCTGTCATGTGCCTGGGATCAGTCAGCAATCTGCTGTTTGCAAACACAAAACATATAACTTGTAGGGCTGTGGCAGTCAGGATACAGAGATGTGTCTCCAAATGTTATGCATATCTGCTGTATTTTTTTCTCTTTCTTGAGGTCTGTGTCGGGGAAAGTCTGGTGTCCAGACATCTCTGTATGATTTTTTTTCATGTCAGCAACTCTCCAGGAGCCAGGTCGGGCGCTTTCTTGTTGTATGTGTCTGAAAGCTGCTGCATCCTTGGTGGGCTTGCACAGCCTCTTACCACCAGCTTCCTGATAGTCTTGAGCTGACAGTTTTTTGTTGTGTAGTCTGTGTGGGCTATTCTTTTACCAAGCTCTCCCTTCTGGTTTTGAGGCAGAGGTGTTGACATCCCAGTACCCCTAAAGAGTGAGTAGGAAAGTAAGAGAGGACTGTAGACATGGTGAAAAGCTCATTCCTGGAACAGTTATCAGACCTCAGGAGGAAAGGAAAGGCACTTGTGCCACAACAGGCTAAACTATACAGCTTTAACTCAGTCTGTGGGGAAGAAGAGAAAGAAAAGATGCTGTAGCATTGTTCATTGTAACTGTTTAACTGACAGATGTAGGAGACCCAGAATTCATTCCCAGAGCTTTTTATTCAGAGTGTGCATCCAGGTTTCTCTGTAGGAGTCCTCTGCCAGCTGCTTCCCTCCTTTACCTTCTGTCTAACAATAGGGGCTCTTCTGGAGTCCTATGTCTGAGTGTGGCTGGGAAATCAAAATAGTTAAAGTTGTGGTGGTGTGCCAAGTCCTGCCTCTGGTCATTTCCTTTCTCTCATGCCACATGTTGCCTTTTTCCCAGTGGAGCTGTGGCCTCTGCATTTTGGCTGGCTGTTCTTCTAATTAGGTCCTTGTGAAGAGGCAGAACCCAGCTAAGAAATCTGTAGCTAAAAGTACTAAAGAAGAGAGTGTAATAGGGGAGGAAGGAGGAGTTTTCAGGCTGTTGATGAGCTGGTGTTAGAGCAGGTCAAACCTTGCTACTTGATGGTGACCCCTGAGCTGTTTCTGAAGCTGCTTCTGTTTTTTGCTTCCAGGCTGCAATCAGAGTTGGAATTGTTTGATTAGGGCATTTGTTTTTTCGTTCTGATGGTCAGATATATATTTCTCTAGGGTTCCTGTGCATGGGAGAACTGTGTTTGCAAGGTGAGGGTTGGGGTGGGTGTACCAATGATTTTCAAGTTTGTTTGTTTCTCATGGCTTGGTTGGTGCTGTCAGTGCTGAATCTCTAACTGTGACAAGATTATCCTTACTACCTATAGAAGGCTTGGCTGGTGTGCTGTGTCAGAACAAGAAGAGTATCCAAACTGGGCACCCCCATCTTTTGACAGCAGTCAGCAGGGAAAACCTTGGGAGTATAAAGCAGCACTTTCCTCAAAATGCTTAACTTGGCGCTTGAACCATCCAGTGCCTAATAACTGTTACAAAAAACAAACTAGTGAACTGCACAGGTAGAAAGCTGTAGGTGCCACCAGTGCCAAATCTATTGAGTGCCCCTGTTCCTCCAGCCATGAGAGGTTCTGCAGACATTCCCTCTGTCCTTGCTTGTGAACCTCTTCTGAGGACTTGGGGGTGCTTGTGTGCTCATTGATGTCAGGCTGGAATAGGGACAACAGTTGGCCTAGAGATATGTTGCTATTGATGAATTTGAACTTCTGTCTAAAATAGATTGTGGCTACTTTAGACTTTAGTATTGAAGTCTGAAAGATCAGTCCAGCTGATTCACAGAGCTCCCTGTGCTTCTGACCATGCATCTCCCTTGGTTTGGCTTAGCTCTTGAAAGAAGCAGGAAGCTGACCTGGTGCAGGGGAGTTGGGTTTGTATGTAGGACCTGGGGGAGGCAGGGTAGAAGTACCAACAACAAATGCTTGGACAAGCTAAGCCAAGCTAAGCTCTCATTTACCAGCACCCTGAGCTACTGTGGCGTCTGCTTGCTGTTGTCTCTGTGCCAAGTTTCCAAATGTCATGTGTTGATACTGCCCCTGGTATTGATACTGCTTCACATTCCATGTCGATCTTTCCAGGGGAAGCAGCCCTGGCTTTGTGTCATTAACATGGAAGTCAATTACAGTTGATTTTTTTTTCTTTAGTTCCATTAGAGCCAAGCAATCCAATATTGCATTCAGTATTCCCTGGAGCAAGTCAGCACTTTGCAGACTTCTTCCCTGCTCCCCAAAGCACCCCCAAACATCCTGCGAGCATCACTGCAGAATTTGAGAGTGTGTCTGCAATTCCTTTAGCAGTAGGTGGGGCATTGGCATACAGAGACCTTGGAGTGGTGTTCTGGAGATGTTGCCTGTACAGGCATGTGGTGGAAGAGTCTGCCAGTTTGCCAGGAAACCAGATTGACTGAACAGAGAATTTATTAAATTAAATTGGGGCTCCTTCCCTGATGTGTGGCCCAGCCAAGGATGATGCCTGCCTACCTTAGGTGTGACAGAATACACTCAGGCTTTTTGACTGTTGACATATTTTTTTTGGAATGTGTGTTTTGGTTGATTGTAGATGCTAAAGCACTATTTCTGATTAATTGAACTTTTGTTGAGGAGTTGGGGGGGAAGCAGAGGTGTCACATCTCACCTTCCTTGTCCTTGAGCTGTGCAGCTCTCTGAACAATGGTGGCAGGGTGGTCCTTCCTACTGATGCAGCATCCTCTCTGCTGAAAAGGCAGCCTAAGATAACTACTTGGCAGTGTTAGGGCCATCCAGCAAATCCCTTTCCTCAGGTCTGGATTGCAGTACACCCTTTAGATGCTAATTTACTAAATCTCCCAAGAACAAACAGGGAAACTGTTACCTGGGAAGAATACTTCTGTGGATCTTCAAATGTTTTTCTAGGATTTCTCATGGTTTTGCACATGTGCTTTCCTTGTATCCTTGTATTTCTGGACACTTGTGAAGAAGGGAGGGCTTCAGTAATAAACTTTAGAAGTAT
The DNA here is from genome assembly GCA_003676055.1 of Chloebia gouldiae. Lineage (NCBI taxonomy): Eukaryota > Metazoa > Chordata > Aves > Passeriformes > Passeridae > Chloebia > Chloebia gouldiae. The sequence goes on along the minus strand of QUSF01000070.1, from coordinate 153,120 downwards.
TTTCCTACTTTGGGCAAGTCCAAGTCCATATTGCAAGTGGAACAGTTGTTGCCATGGGAGATGGAAGGGTGCAGAGATAAGGCTTGGATGTTACTTTTGGGTCAGCTGTCATGTTTCAAAAGTCATAGGTTCAGATTTTTCTGGAAAGCACTGATTGGCATAAGCACAATTGCTTCTTAAATGGAAGTTGCTGGAGTGAAGTACTTGATGCCCTTCTAGCAAACTAGACACTGAGGAAGTAATGTAAGGGGGGGGATTTCTCTCCTCTCCCAGCTCTTCTCTGTTTTTTGCAGTGTCCCTGAATGCTTACTCCTTCTCAGCTGATGGAAGGAGAGGATCTGTCCAATCTATTTAGTGAGTAGGTGCTTCAGGTCACCAGGCTAGGAACCAAAATGCTCTTCCTGCCAGCTCTTTTCCCTGTCTGCCCAGGTGGACTTTCTGTGGGCTTTGTTTTTGCTGTGGCAGCCCCACACCTTTCTGTTGGAAGACAAACCTCACTGAACATTTAATGGTGTCCTGTGGGTGTCCAGCTTCCTTTAATATCCTTGTTTCTACCCCTTCCCTTGCTGCTCCCACTTCTTCCCTTTTTCTCTCTGCAAGAGCTTCATCCTTATGCTCCTGTCATTTGAAACTATGATTTCAGCCAGTTTTGACAGTCTTCTCTTGACCTTCATGGCTCAATTCTTCCTCCTTCACTGTGGAGACATTTGTGATGTGATCTTTTTTCTCCTCTCCATGCTGCTGAAGCTCCTGTATGTAACTCCCACTTACTGCTCATCTTCTGATGGTTTTGTTTTTACCCTGGAGTTACACGTCTGCAGAGTCTACTCAATGCAGTTTCTGGCTGGCATTGTTGCCTGGAAATATAATTAAGTATTGATCACTGGGCATTCAGCAGTCAAATGAGTTAATATATTATGTGTAAGAGTCTGTCATTCCAGTAAGGTTTGTTACCTACTGGCTGGCATAGTGCATGTTTGTGTTGAGAGGAAGGGTGCAGATGGACCTTGGAGTGGTGTTTGCTTTCTCTTTTCCTTTTAATGGTTACGAATTCCTTGACCACTAGGTGCTCTGGGCACTGCTGTTTTGCTGCTGCTGTTGTTTCTTGCCTGTTCCTGCTCATTATTCTCCACTGATCACACATTTTCAGGGGGTTTCCTGGGAAATGGCAGTGCCTCCTTTACTCACACTATCTGCCAGTGGTTGACCTGATTCAGATGTGTCTGTCTGCCAAGCCTCCACATCACAGAGTGCAAAAACATCCACCTTGTCCTTCTTGCTCCCTGGTGGTCTTCACTGCTCTGGCTCCCACCTTTTCTTTAGCCCTACAGAGGGGATGCATTGTGGATATGTGGCTTAATATGGAAAAAAAATATTTCTCTCCTGTGAAGTCTTGCTACCAGTTCACATTGGATTCTGTTCATTAAAATTCTTTAAAAACCTCTGGCCAAAGGCAGCTTTTAATAGGAGCTGTGTGATTAACCTGAAACAGTTCCTGCCAGCTTCCCCTGTGCCACAACTGCTCTAAAACATCACATAGCCTCTCCTCAGTGTGTGTGGTGGGAGATTCTTCACGTGTCCAGAGAAGGGCAGTGGAGCTGGGGAAGGGTCTGGAGCAAAAGCCTGATGAGGAGGAGGTGGGGGGGCTCAGCCTGAGGAAAAGGAGGCTCAGGGGGATCGTCTCACTTTGCAGCTCCCTGACAGGAGGGTGCAGCCAGGTGGGGCTCGGGCTCTGCTCCTAGAGAGCAAGGAAATGGCCTCATGTGGCACCAGGGGAGGTTTAGATTGGATACTGGGGAAAAGTTCTTCACTGAAAGGGTGAAGAAGGTGCTGTCCAGGGCAGTGGTAGACTCACATCCCTGGAACTGTTCAGGTGTCTGTGGTGCTTAGGGACATGGCCTAATGATGGAACCTGCACTGGTAGGTTAGTGGTTGGATTTGATGATCTTGGAGTTCTTTTCCTGCTATCCAGCCTAAACTTCTCCTGACTCAGCTCCCTGCCCTTTCCTCGAGTCCTGTCACTGGTCATGAGAGTGAAGAGGTCTGCCCCTCTGCTTGCCCTCAGGAGCATATTGAAGACCACAATGAAGTGTCCCCTCAGTCTTGCCAGGCTGAGCAAAGTGATCTGAGCCACTCCCCATAAGGCTTCCCCTCCAGACTCTTTCCCATCCTTGTGATCCCTCTTCAGAAGCTCTCTATCAGCTTGATGTGTTATTTTGTATTGTGATGCCCAAAACTGCACACAGGACATAAGGTGAGGCCACAGCAGTGCAAAGCAGAGTGGGACAATCCCTTCCTTTGACCAGCTGGCAGTGCTGTATTATTTTATTTGTTTTATTAGTTTCTGTTCTTCCCCCAACACTTGCCATTAGGTGAAGTGTGCACTGTGCTTAGCAGGATGGAAGGGCTGAGTCCTGGGATTGCTCCGGCCTCTCTTTTTCCAGCTCCATCTGAGGAAAGGTCCAGCTGTTGCTCTTGGTACTGCCTGCATCCCTGCCTTATCAGATGATGGAGGGAGTGGTTCCTGCAGGCACTTGTTTCACCAAGTTGCACAGTGAACACGGTCTGGTTGCCTGTCCTTTCTCATTTCAGTTAAATAAATGATTCCAGATGATGCAATCTGTCTGAATCCCTCCATGGCCTGTTTTTTTCCCAGGAAAATGGCTTTGAATGATAAATTTGACTCTTAAGAAATGAGGGAAACGGGGTACTTCTACAAACAAACAAATGGATCCATGGAATGTATTGTGTGTGGGAGTGGGGGGAAGGTGGGGCTCTGCCCTGGTGTTTGCTGTAATCCCTGAGAAACAGAAACAACTCCACAGTTCGTTCTGGGTGATGTCTCATACCTCCTCCTGTGTGCAGCTGGTCTGCTGCCAGTGCTGCAGTGGCACTTGACAGTGACATATTTGTCTGTCTGCCTTGGAAGTCTGTCCGTCTGTCCTCTGAGCATCTTTAAATCCATGTTTTGTTTCCCTCTCTTCCCCATTTTTGTCTGTTCTCTCACCTTTCCCCAGCATCCCATCAGGCCACTGCTTTGGCTTTGAGGGGAAATGCAGCATAAAATGCTGCCTGAGGCAGGCGTGGTTGGAGCTAAATGATCTTTAAGGGTCCTTCCAACCCAAATCTGTGATTCTGTGATAAAATACAGTGTCTCCACTGAATCCATGCATTGGGAATGTAATAGCAAGTACAGCTGAGCAGAGCTGCCTCCCCAAAGGTGCTGAAAGAGCATATATGAAGGCTTAGGTAAAAGAAACACCAGGTGCCAGAAACAGTATGAGAGGGGTTATAGGAACCAGTGGCTGGAGATGGAAAACTTCCTAGGGAATGCCAGTTTAATTGTCTACTAGCTAATATGCAGTTAAAAGACAAGGAAATTCTTGCTTTTTGGATAAATAAGAAGCATCAGATAAAATCCAATAGTGTAACTATTCCAGATCTAGGTCTTTCACTGTGTAATACTGCAGAGATACTGAACTACTGATTTGAAAGCTTCTCAAAGGATAGGATAGTCAAAGGTAATCTTATTAGCAGAAAAGGAAAGGATATTCTGGGGAAAATCTCTTTCAAATGCAGGCCTGCAAGGCATTGTCAAAAAGCATAGCAATGTTTCAGTGTTCTGCCTCCCTTAATAAGCCCTAAGGAGAGAATTTACCCATTGCTAAACATGAATTACTCCTGGTCTCAGAATAAATCTCATTCCAGAGATTGGTTGCTGTTCAAGCATTTATAGAAATGGTGTTCTGTTCTTCTCACTGCCCTTTATTGAAACTACAACATCCACACAAATAGCTGTGGTGCGTGTATCTCTGTTGCTAAAATATAATTTTTTATCCTCTGTAAAAGGACTCTTGCCAATGGTCCAAATCGTGCTGCAGACTCACTGGAGTCTACTTTGGTGGTCCATTTTGATCAGATAAAGCAGGTTGTTTTGGACTGTGTGTAGCCAGGTTTGGAATGTTTCCATGGGTAGAGACCTGGGGACTCCATAACCTCCTGACAGTTTAAAAAATCATAAAAATTACCCCAAAACCAAGTGGTTCACTGTGTGCTCCTTGTCTCTTGTCACTGAGCACCACTGGAATTAGTGTGTCTCCCTCCTCTTCTTCCTTTCCATCAGGTAATATGCACATTTTTAGGATTTCCTTTAGGCCTCTTTTCTAGCTGTCTCAGCCTCTCCTCAAATACAAGATACTCCAGTTCTTTAATCATCTTAGTGGCCTGTACCTGGGTTAACTCCCCTAAGTGTGTGTCTCTCTTGTCAGGAGGGGACCCATCACTCCAGATGTGGCCTCATGCAGCCAGGTGTAGTGGGTATAATCCCAAGGAGGATCACATTGCTTATCTGAAAAACTTCTGCTAGGGCTGGGTGCTGCACCTCTGGGAAGGCTGGTCTTTGGGGAAGTGAGGATTGCCTGTGCTCCCAGGGAAGCTTTCTCCCAAGAGTCTGATCCTGAGGGGTATATATCCATATTCCTACATCTTCCCCTATGTCTGAATTGCAGCAGAGGAAGGTGCCTTAACTGGATGGCAGTGCTTAATGCCACTGTACAAGCTCACCAACTTTTGTTATTCAGGAATATTTTGAGCCAGTCAGTGTTGTTTCATCTGGGTGAGGGAGGGTCCAGGCTTCCCTGGTGCTGCCTGGAGCAGCATTTGGCTTCAGCTCCACTGTCTGCACTTCCTGGAGATGTTTCTCTTGGGCTTATCTATGGGGTGGTGGAAGCAAAGAAAGCATGGTTGGTTCTCCTCTCTTGAGGGGGCTGGGGCTGTGAAGTTGCCCTCAGAAGCTTCTGGTGGGGTTTCTCTGCTCACAGTGTTCAGGCAGGATGTTGGAATACTCAGGGTTCTTGGCTGAGTGTGGAAAATCTGAGGTTGCTGCAGACCTACAGCTTCCTGTACCAGCTTGGCTGCAAGAAGGCTGTGCCGTTCATACAGTCATGGAATTGTTAAGATGAGAAAAGCTCTCTAAGACTGAATCCCACCATTCCCCCTGCACTGCCAGGTGTGCCCCTAATCCATGTCCCCAAGTGCCACATCCACACACCTTTTGAATGCTTCCAGGGATGGTGCACTGATGCTGTAGCCTCTGCTGCTCTTGTGGCTGAGTGACCTTTTATAAGTCTGGAAGCTGCAGAAGAGCTGGCTGAGAGCTGCTGGGCATAAAATTAAATTCACTGTGATCACAGGTATTTAAATTGTTTAGGGGGCTGCTTAGAGAGCAAATGTATGCCACTGATAGCAAGGAAAAAGTCAACTTCTTTGCCATGCCATTCCTTTACAAATAAGAACATTTGCACTGTGTAATTTGTGATACTTTAGGAGAACTCTTTCTTTGGAAGAAATGCATGTACATGGAAAAGGGTGGGGGGGGGGTTAAAATGTCTTTTCTTATAAGCAGACTCATTCTCCCAAAGCTGGGAAGCCCTGTTGCTTGAAGGAGATCACACCTGGTCTTGGAAAGTCCCTGACATGGCATGTGTTTTCCAGGACACCTGTCTGTGGGTAAGCCTTTCTGCATTTGTTTTGTGGGCTTGGAAGTTTTCCACGTCAGGGAGTACTGAGATCTGTCCTTTTTTTTTTTTTTTTTCCCTTCCTTTCTTCTTTTTTTCTTTTCCACACAGCAGGGGTTTGTAATGAGTTAGTCTTTAAGGTCCCTTCTAGCCCAAACCATTCTATGATTTTTTTTTTTTTGATTCCCTGAGCCTGAAATAGCAATACCAAGCTCCTGTCTTAGACAAGGCATTCTGCAGTCCTTGGCTCAGAAATCCAGGTTCCCTGTGGCATTTTAGCCTTGGTTATAAAAATAACCTTCAGCTGCACAAGTGCCTTTAAGAGCAGTGACACCCTGGGCCACCCTGAGCATCCTCTGTGTGCCTGTCTGTGACTGAGCCTTCAAAGGGGAGAGCTGCTGGGGAAGGATGAGGACCTAAAATGGACAAGACCTTGGGCAGAGGAGGAGAAGGAGGTGCTTTTACCTTGTGGAAGGGGCTGAGTGTGCCAGCAGCACTTTAGACACCATGTGTAAGGACAGACTTTGTCTCTGAGTGAGGTTGCCTTTCACAGACTGCTGTGCACGTTGTGACTTCCCGGTTACCTCCCGAGGGGATGTGCTCCCCCATCTAATGGAGCATCACTTGTGTGCTTCTGTGAGCTGAGGCTGAGCTGGGCTGCCCTGGGAGGCCTTGTGCCCTTGCTGGGGCTGCTTGGAGCCTGGGGATGTTTACCAGGCCTGACAGAGCCATGACCTTGGTGTGAGGACACGAGCTGCACTGCTGCTCTGGGTTTCCAGTGGGAAGCCAGGCTTGGAAGTAGGCTTTGCTTCAGATACCCAGGGGGTCTGAAGGGGCAGAGAATGCAGATCCCACTTTTTTGTAGGATGCCTTTTGTTATAGATAAGTAATGTAATAGTTGGCTCTCACAATTAGGAGATAAATATTATATAGATGCATAGTAATGTAATTGTAATGTCATTCCACAGTCCTCTTTCCTCCCCCCCTTGTAATAACCTTAGTAGACGAGATATTTAGAGGAGGCTGGCTTGTTACCAGGAGGTAACATAGCAACACCTGACCTCCAATCAAGATGTAAAAAGTAGCCTCCACCAATGGATGGCAGGGAAAGAGTTGACTGACAAAACTTTCAGAGGAGCTAAAGATATAAAAGGCAGAGCACCTATTCTGTAGAAGAGCCACGTGGCTGGTAGTCATAGGCGGGGTGCTCCCAGCACTGCAATTTTTCCTTATTCAGTCCTTTGTTGTAATTTTTGTCAAGGTTTAATAAACCTTTTGAAAATCTTAAAAGTGAGGATTGTTTCTCACACCTTCTTTGTTGGGGCAGGAAGAGTGTGTGCATGCTGGTGTAATTATTAAGTGTGAACAAAAATAATGTAGCTTGTTTTAGATCATGAAAAGCAAATGCTGTATCCATGGAGAAACCTGCCCTGGCCCAGCAGGAGCTGGCATCTTTTCCTCCAACACTGGATCCCAAGCCTGCTCAGGATGCAGCAGGGCTTGGACTGGGCAAAACCTAAATGGATTTTCTGTGCCTACATATAGGTACCAAGCTGTCCTGGGGGCTCCCTTAACAGAAGGACAAAGAGCTTGGATCCAGCCCCCTGCCTCTGTCCTTGCCACCCCCAAGCCTTGGTCACATTACTGACCCTTGTGCATCAGTGCTTTTGGGAGCAGTGGAGCTGGAGGCCACTGACTGGAAGCTGTTGGTGGGATGAGGGCAGGGAGCTGTGGAGCATCCTCTCTGCCTGAGGACATTGTGGCTGGCTTTTTGCCTGGCCCGTGTTGTCCCTCAACTCTGTTCCTAGAGGAATGAGAGCACCTTCAGGGGTGGTGCACTGACAGCTGCCAGGTCACAGCTCTGTTGTGTGTGCCCCAGGAGACTGTCCTTACCATTTCCCAGGCTCTTTCATTGGACAAGGGCAGAGCACAATTTACAAGTGACACTATGTAATTTTAAAAAACAAACTCAAACCTCACCCAATGTTCTGCTTTTGGATGCAGTCTGACGTCCTTCATTAACTCATCCCACAGCTGTAGGCATATGCTTATTGTTGCTGTTACACAACTGAGGCTAAAATTAAAACATCTGTTGTTATTTAACTTCAGTTTGCCAAAATACTGTGTTTTGAGCAGCAACAGCTTTACTCTTATGTATGATTGGGGTTTTGGAATATTAATTAATGTTACATGTCATTTCTTAATGAAGCTCCAGGAGGAGCTTTGTAGCAGGGAGCAAATGCCTGGTGCTAAAGGACCCTCGTCTGTCCATGTGGCATTGCACAGGTTTGTTGAATATTTCTGGTAATGGCTAAATGCTCCAAGTAATGTAGTTTCCTGGAACTGTCAAACCCTCTTGGCTGCAGAGCCAGAATTAAATAGTGGGATCTTGGGGCAGGGAAGCCTGTAGTGTTACAGCTTTAACTTGCTCCAGCTTCTTTCTGAATGCCTGGAAAGGATAAAATGGGGATTTCTAAGGTAGGATTTATAGATATATTTAGTCTAAGAAATTCTTTATGAAAAATAGTCACATATATATATATATATATATATGTGGGTGTATATATATATTCTATTTTTATTTTTAGTCAGAGTCCTTTACCAAAAAGCCCTCAAGATTGCTGAAATTAAGGAATCCATCCTCAAAACTCTGCCCTGTCATGAAAGCAGGATCCTGAGGATTGCCAGGGGTAGTACCAAATGCTTGATGTAGGTGGCAAAAAGCTATTGTGTTTTTGTTTTTTTTTTATTTGTATCTGGCATGTCTTGTACTTCACAGATCAGAAGGAAGAAAGAAAAAAGCATGTTCTCGCTAAAACAAATAATTGTCAAGTTTATAGTATGGAAATTATCCTTAGCTAATGTGATGGGGTTTGCTCACGTTTTCCTTAGCTAATGTAATGGGGTTTGCTCACTTTTCCTCCATGCATAGGGCTTCAAAGGCAAGTGTTGTTAAATTACCTGTGGAATGGGCTGGAGAGGGGGATTCAAACCCTTCTGATTTCACAGGAAAATAATTAAAATGGAGCTGTGGTTTGGCTTGATCTCAGAGGTGCTTGCAAGCTAAATAAAAATAAAAGGCTACCTTGGGGACAGTCTGTGCTGTTAATTAACTAGCTAAATTCTGCCTTCGCTGTTCTCCAGTGGCTTTCCAGCGGTTTTGGCACTCGACATCATAACTGGAAGTTGCCAAACACAACTTTGCACCTTCAAGCAGCTGAACAGCCTTCTGAGGGCAGGCTAGGATATGGAAATAGGAGTGTCTAGGGAGCCAAGTGATGGAAAAGGGCAGGAACTGGCTGCTGGCACAGGAGGGATGCAGCTCCTTTTCCTCAGGCACCCTCTGGTTATCTGTGGCCACCTTCCCCCGGCCAGCAGCAAGGTTGGGTTCCTGCCAGGAAAACAGCTTTTGTGTTTCCTTAAATATTCCACTACTGTTTTGGGGAAAAAAAAAACACCAACCCAAACCTGAATTGCTGTTATTACTAGCGTTGGCCAGCTGGCTGAATTGGGCCTTTTTATTTTCATTAACAAATGCTGCCAGGCGATGTTTTTCCAGTGAAGTAATGAGTGTGTTTCCAGATGAGGGGCAGATCTTCCCAGCATTGCCATGGCTGAAATTTGGGCAGGCTGGAGCAGTTGTGATGTCTTGTGCAGGCAGCCTTCAGGAGATCATTGGGGTGGGATATTAATTCCATAATAATAATATGTATGTGATAATTGACAACAATTCATCCTTTTTTCCCCTGAAACCACGGAAATGTGGGGTGATGGGGGTGGGCATAACTCAGATTTGGTTATTGGACCACGCAATTTGTTCTTTCAGCATTTACTTTTATACCACAACAAATGTGCTAAGTGCTTTTTGGGAATTTATTTTTCTGGGAAATGAGGCTGTGGAAGCTCCAGCTTCATTCTCCCTGTCTTAGAAACTCAAAACATGGTAGTGGTTGTTGGTTTTTTGAGAAGGTAGCCTTGGCCCCAGCAGGTTTGTTGTGTTCTTAAGACATTATTAAAGGATGCTTTTGTTTAAATCATCCTAGAGGATCTGTAGCTTCAGATTAGTTACCCTTAGCAAGTTGTTTTCATAACTGCACTGAATGCCATTATTCTCTTTCTTTGGGAGGGAAAAAAGAGGTACTTTTTCTTCCCCAGATTTAAGAATAAGCTAAAGTGAATGGCATAATCTTTGGGGAGCTTGTTACTCCATTGGAATTCTGTTATTTCCAGCACATTTCAGGAGAAAAGTTGGCTCAAGTAAATTTTGTTTTAAACATGTGAGATAAGATATAATTTTATAGCACTTTCAACAGAACTCCAGTTAAAATATTTGTGATAGTATTTTACTTTATATTGGATAGCAGTGCTCAGCAGCTGCTTTCCAATAATGAATTTGGTAAATAGTAGGTACTAGTCTTTTTTACAAGCTGCTAGTGACCAGCTACTCCTTAGGGCTGCCCTGGACATCTTTCAGAAATTTCTCCTTGTGAGGGTGGGGAGGCCCTGGCACAGGTTGTCCAGAGGAGCTGTGGCTGCCCCATCCCTGGAAGTGTTCAAGACCAGGTTGAATGGGGCTTGGAACAAGCTGTTCTGGGGCCCACAGCAGGGGGATTTGAAATGGGATTAGTTCCTTTCCAATCCATACCATTCTGTGATCCTATGCTGATGATCTGATCTACTTATTTGTTTCTTGTTTTTTAACTCACAGTGAGACAGTTTTGATTTGTTTGGCTAAAAGTTGGGGTGCAGGGTAGCCTCTGGATCTGCCTGCAGCCTGCCTGACATGCCAGCAAGTTCAAAAGCATGAAGGGTTGAACAGAATCTGTTATGGAGGAGCCAGGCTCCATCTCTTGTCTCTTCTCTTCTAGGTTTGGAAGAAAAAGCAATACTTTCCAAAAAAGAGAAGATGAAGCTGAGGAAGGAAAGATGGCTGCAGAGTGAGTATTCCTGTGACATGATATCACAGAGCATAGTTCTGATGGATCTCTGTACTCTGGGTTTGGTGGTGGTGCTGGAAGAAGCTGAATGCTTCTCAGAAATTTTCATCTCTCCCCAGCACTGGAATAAAAGTTCCAGATATTATTTCTCAGTGTTTAGCACCAAGACGTAGTCATTGCCCCGGTTCTAATTTTGATTTTTTGCCATATGTAATATATGTGACTACATAAACCCTTTGTTTATCCAGAAAGGGCACTGTGCCCATGTAAGTTTAGCATAATGCTCTATCTTCTAAAACTCTGGTACAGATGTGAGTAGCTGTCTAGTGGAGCTCCTCCTCACCCAGGAGCCCTAGGGGTGGCAGGACAGGCTGGAGCTCTGCTCCATGCTGCCACCAGCTAATCCCAAACCTCTGTGGTGAGACCCTACAGTGGGCTGGCTCTCCTGCCCCCTCAGTAAGGGCGAGCTCTGGACACTGCTGGCTGTGTTACTGCTCTTTCCCATGTCCTACAGGTCAGTGAACCCACTTAGCAGACAGTCTGGCCTTTCTTGAGGCAGTGAAATATGAGCTAAACAAACCCAGCCCATGGCAGAAATGCTTCTCTTTTCCTATTTTTACTTTGAGTGTCTTAGCACAGTAGGGGACTATGCTGTCCTACCCAGTGTGGCAGAGGAATTCCTTGTGTCACCTGAAGCTGTTCTTGGGACAGGCTTTTCTCCTAACACCTTCTTGGCCAACGTAGTTGCACACAGACTGTGTTTGGGGCAGAGAGATGTGGCTTCCTGCTACACCAAATGATCTCTGTGCCTGAGCTCTGAGCCCATGTTCATTAAGCTTTGATTTCACCAGCTGCACTGAAGGTGTGTCTGACTGTTCTTAGATAAACTAAGGTATGAATTTAACACGCATGGGTGTGAAGGAACCCTCCTCCCAGACAACCAGGCAACAGCTGCTGAGTGCCTGGACATCTTGCTTGGACACAGAACACAGATGGCTGTGCTAGTCAAGGTCAGCTGCTTTGGAAAAGCCCAGAAGCAAGATCTCTACATGGTCTTAATCCAGCCCTCTTGATGCCTTTGTAGCATCAGTCTTTCCCAAGATCATGAGTGCTGTTTTGGCCCTGCTGTGGCCTCTTCCCCTTTCTCTTGGCTCTGAAATTAGTAAGATGAGGGAATACGAGTGAAATGCAGAGTCTTTGCTTTGAGGAGAACACTAAGGCAGTAAACTCCAGGCTAAATTATCTGTCTTAGGAGATACTAGATGTTAGAAGTGCTTTACAGGCACAGAAGTACCTAAAACCTTTGCCAGTTCTTGTGGAGAAAGAGCTTTTTGTCCTCCAAAAGAGAACTCAGCTTGGACTGCTGAAGTTATCACTACATTTCTGTTTTCCTAAATCTGAGTTTGTTGTTTCTTCTTGTCCCAGGGCTGCTTTTGTGACACTGAATGCCAAGACCCTGGGAACCAAAGATCAGCCCAGTAGTACAAATGCAAAACTTTCTTCCATTTCAATAAGTAATCTTAGGAAAGACTAGAGAGGGGAAAAAACTTATGTAATGCTTCAGACATTAGAAATATGCACATTTAAAAATACATATATTGCATGGCTCCTCAGATGAACAAGACTTCATAGGAAAAGAATTTGGGATGTTTGTGCATAATCAGGTGTCTGAAAATTTTCAGCACATACTGTTTATGAAAGCACTGAAGTAATCAGCTTCATAAAGCCAGACCAAAAAAAGAAGTAATGCAGAACAGAAAGTTGTGTTCTTGGCAGGGATTGCTGTGAGGAGAAGTGTTTCCAATCCTGATTTGTCACAAACATCCATGTACAGCAGAACTGCAGTTCATGAAAATCTGTTGCTCTTCGACTCAGCTGAGTTGGAGAACGAGCAAGGCGAAAGCATTAAAGGAGCAGCCACAGAATTTGAGTTCTGCTTCCTTGACTGTGGGAGCAGGATTAGACCCAGGATTGTGGTCTGTAAGTGGGACTGGCTGCTTTTGTGCTCCCACCAAAAATATTTCTGGCTTCTGCTGCCTTGGGAGCTGTTGGCCTCCCTGTGTCACCAACTCAGCCCTGTGGCTTCTGGCAAACTGTCATGTCCACACAAGGAGTTGGTAGTTCAGCACTGAGGCTCATCCTTGCAGCTGTCCAAGGGACTTGTGGGTCAGGTGGGGCATCTTGGAGTTCAGCTGGAGGCCTGTAGCAATGCTGGGCTTTTGTGGGCTGTCCTATAGGACACATTCTGCTGGTGCTCACTGGAAGCTGCTAGCTCTGAGAAGTGTGGGTGGCTGTGGGACTTAGTGCCACATCAGGGAGCCTCAAGGACTGAGGCAGAAGCCTTGTGGCTTTTACCTCCTAAGACAAAGAAGGAGGCAAATGTAACATTTGTGCAGCTTTCTGTGCCCACCCCCTTGTCAGAGCTGCTGCTGGGAGACTGAGAAACCTGGTCCTGGGAAAAGCTGTGTGCATCTGCCACTTGGTGCAGTGCTTTTTCCAAGGGTCCAGTTCATCCAGCATCTGACTGCTTGCACTCCACAATGAGTCATGAAGATGGAGCCTTGACTCGCTTCAAAGTAGTAAACAACTGTCATTAAGTCCATCTTTTCTGCCTGTGCTAGGAGACTGTTGTTTGGTCCCAACAGCAACACAGAGAAGGGGCTGTCCCTGGTTAAGGCCGGATTTGGAGTTGACTGTATTTGGGTTGTCCCTTCCCCTCTTGTTTTCCAATTCTATGCAAGGTCAGCGTGGTTTTTGCCACACCAGGACTGCTGTGCTGTTTTGCTGTGAGCAATGAACAGTGTAAGGGATGGAAACAGACAAAATCTGGCAATTTCACTTCCCATTGCAATGTCAGAAGGGATGTATATAGTTAGAAGCAAATATATCAATGGAGGGAATGACCCAGCTGCATTTTGTTCATTTTTTCCCTGGTTTAAATCACTTCTGGCTTCTTGTAAATGGTAAAACAATTTACAAATTTCTTAGCTCAAGAGTTATCTCTTGCAGGTGTTTTCCCTTTATTCTAGTAATGCCTTGTTTCTGACACAGAAATAGAAAGTGTGAAGATGGCCAAGCAAAAGCAAAAAGCTGAAGCGAAGCGGAAAGCAACACCTGTGGTGGGAGACATGCAGCCCTTGATGGAAGCCCTGCCTGAGCTCTCTTACCTGAGCACAGGTGGCAGGGGAAGGAAGCCTCTCAAAAGGTATGTGCCATTTGGGGATGGGCTCTGTATTTCCCTTTTTCCCTCAGGCTGAAGGGGCCTTCTGCTCAGCTTCTAGCTGCAGGCCATGGTCAGGAGAACAGGGTCTCATTCACTGCTCTAATTTAACCATTTTTATGCTTCACTTGGCAAGGAAAAAAGATGAAATGTGTCTTCTGAACCCACAGCTGAGAGGGGAACCATATTGCTTGGATGAGGCTTGGCATGAGACAGGCTGGGAGCATCCAGATGTCCTGGGAGTTGCAGGAGTGGCATGTAGGTGTCATGCTGCTGTAATGCTGCTGAGCTCACCTGCTAACGTTGTCTTTTGGTGTTGCAGCCTGACATTCCATCCTTCCAGGCTTTCATCCAGGCTTTGTCCTGAGGCAGTTCAAGCCTTTAAGCAGTGCCCTTTGTGCTGTGGCCAGAATTTTTGTTTTGTAGTGTGACTTCAGCCAAGAGCATGTCTGAGTTGGCCATTCCCTGTGCACTGCCAGCTCCCTCTCTCCCTATCTCAGACCCTTGCCAAAAGCCTCTCCTTTTAGAAGCCCAAGTTGGCACAGTGGAGGAGGGACTTTGACATGGGATGGTATCACCTACCCTGCCTGTGACCTGCTAACCCCAAACCAGCCCCCCTTGGTACTGGCATGGAGGAGCTACAGGCTTCTCTTCCCCTTGCTGGCTTCTGGCTTCATGAATGTCTGTATAAGAGTGTTTGTAATAATCAGAGGAGGTCTTTATAGGATTTGAATCATTACTGAAAGGAAGGGTAATACTCTAGTGATTTGTCAGCAGTATTAATAAAAGATTAGATTCTCAAGGAATTTGATCTCCTGCAGGGTAAAAGCGCATTACAGGGAGGTTTTTATTCTGCTTTATAATGAATGAAGGCAATGAAGTGTAATGAAGCTGAGCTGCTAACAGGGTCCAAGTGAACAGGCAACATGCTGGTGATTTTGAGGGGAAATCCAGGACGAAATGTACTCCAGGATAACTTTCCTTTAGGCTTTGTTACTCTCTGCTGAGCTGCTCACCTCTGAGGAGACTGCCATGGTGGCTTAGTGGCACACACAGATGTGGCAAGCCCTGCTCTGGTGACCAAGGGCTGCCATCCAGGTTGAGGAAGGATATTCCTGAGCTTCTGTGAGCATTCCAGGCAAACTAGGACCAGAAGTTGTTCCTGTGATGAGCTGTTAAAAATGAGGACAGGAAAATGAGCAGGAACTGATTGACTAGAGGTGGGTGATGGAAGTAAGTGATGTGAAGGAATGTGAGGCAAGGGAGTAAGAAGAAAGGAAGAATAGGGGAAATAAAGGCAATATAAGAGGATGGAGGGTAGCATGCCAGAGGGAAGTAGGAAGAGGAGGTTACTGTAACAAGTGACCAGATCGTGCTCTCTTGAAGAGGAGGTGAGAAATTTTTGTGTTTCCTGACCTTTGGGGCAGATCAGGTGGAGGTGGCCATACCCCCCAGCACCCAGCAGTATGGGACTATTCCTTCTTGATCCCTGCTCCATCAGAGGGGCGGGATGCAGGCTCTCTTTCCCCCCTTGGCCTGTGTGCTGGGGTCTGCCTCTTTCTTCTGTTAAGTTTTGTATCTGTGTAATCCTGAAAAATTGAAATTTCTTCTCCTTTCCTTTATGTCCAGTTCTACCAGCACCTCCTCTTGTGCACCACAAGTCCCAAAAACAATCTCTGTGCTTCCTGTGTGTCCCTTGCTGGGACTTAGTGCTGGCTTTGTGGTAAATCTCTGCTGCTTGGCATTGGGTGTCATGAGGGATTTACACCTCTGGCTCCTTGGACTTTGCCCAGGAATGAGGAATGCATAGAGAGATGGCAGATCTGTATCTGCTGCTGTGCCTCTTCTGCACACATCCTGCATTATAGCATAATGTAGCCCAGTGATCCCACTGCAGGAACCAGAGCAGGGCTGGCTGCTCCCTCTTGCTGAGCATCCCTGGTGCTCCCTGTAGTGGGTGGCTGTGGAGGCTGGAGCTCTGTGGTGTCAGCAGGAGGGAACATGAGCTGTGCAGAGGTGACACATGTGGTTGGGAAGGGAGGTTCCATAGAATCTTTGCTCTAAGCAATGGGATCAGTTTGACCTGGAGGTCAGTGATAAGCAGAAAGTGATCTGGGCATGGACAGGTAATGACCAGTGCTGGATCTGAGCGATCTGGTTTTTCTGTAAGGCCTCCAGCTCTCTCAGCCTCAGGTGGAAGGAGTTTGCATTTCCCTGTGGTGCCTGCCTATGGAAATAATTGCCTTTCAGGAGAATTTCCATGCAGGACAATTAATTACCTGTCCTTTCTGGAAAGGCAGACACAGAATCCCTGGACTCTTTCCATCTACACAGCCATTGCTAAATTAATGCTTTAACACTCACTTGTTTTGTTTTTTCTCTCTATAGCCACATAAAAGCACAGGCAGAGCCAGCAGACTTCTGTCTGATGAAACAAGCTCAGAAACATCAGCTCCTGTAAGTACCCAGTTGTCAGTGTCCAGTTCCTGCTGAGCCTCATGGAATGGCTGAGTCTGGAAGGGATCTGTGGGGGTCACCTTGTCCAGCCCTTGTGCTCAAGCAGGGTCACCTAGAATTGGTTGCTCAAGACCCAAGTCCACATGGCTTTTGAATGTCAACAAGGATGGAGAATTTAAATGTGTCCAAGTAACTCCTGGACTTAGTCTAGCACCTCCTTATTCTTTATCTGTTGGATAGTTTATAGTGACATCAAGAACTTTGTTTTCCCTCAGCACAACTCTCCTGGCACTAGGCTCTGTGATCTGGCACTGTTTGCTTTCTTGTTTCCTGGATCTCTGTCCGTTTTGAGCCATTCAACTTCAAACTGAGGCTGAACAGGCTACAGATGCAGTACAGCTCTCCATGAATACCTCCTCTGTCAGAAACAAGCCTGTGTTGGTGCCTGGATGCCTTTCTCGCTCAGTTATGCTTTGCTTTGCTTTTGGTGGTCTGGCAAGTCTGTGCTTCTTGGGAGGGAAAAAGTTTGGAGGAAGGTCTTGAGGTTTCTTTCCCAAGGTATTAGTTTGGATGAGAGGTTCCCTAAGCCTCACCTTAATAACCCAAGCCAAGCTTCAGGAGTATTGGCTCCTCTCTCTCTTTCTCTGGCAGGAGCATTGAAGGGGAGAGAAGCAGCTGAGCTCTACCAAGTGCTTGTCTGGCAAGGCTGTAGAGAGCCTGGCAGTCTGGGGGAGATGAGGATGCTGTAGTGGATGTGGCTGTGTGAAAACTCAGAGGGGTTTTTTTTATACTCCTGCTCTGTTCTTGTCCCTCCCTGCTTGCTTGCTTTTTGAGATGAGGCCATTTCCCCAGGAAGCAGCTGTGACCAGACATGCAGAGGTAATTCTGTCATGCTCTTCCCCATGGTGCCCAGCTAGTGTTGCATGTAGGATTATCAAGGCTCAATGTTCAGCAGTAAAGAGAGTCAGTAGAGGAGCTCTCTGAAGAGAATTTGATGTGCTGGTGCAGTCTGAAGGCATTTTCATTCCTGGTGATTCAGCAGATCCATAGTCTTGTTTCTGGTTTACTAGGGAAAAGCTCTAAAACAAGGCATTCCCAAGTGATGCTGGACACTGTAATGATTGTTTGTGTCTCTGTGGCATGAGATCAAAGTCCCTGGCTCCCATGAAGCTGGCAGCAATTTGAGCTTTGCCCTTGGCTAAATCAGGTTTATTCTTGCGCTGTCTTTCTCTGAGATTTACACTCAGGATCACTCTGTCTCAACAGAAATCTGCGACTTTATGACTTTGTCCTTATCTGCTCAGTTCCTTTCACAGGAGGCACTTAGAGAGCTGTTGTGTTATTTCTCTTTCCTCAGAGAGGAGGAAGTGGCTCGCTTTCAAGAGGTTATCGCCGATCCCCAGTACAGAGCCAACGCCCTCCTGGCCATCAACAAGCACCTCTCTGAGAGGCTGAGGCAGGGGGAAGAAGGGGAACCCCTTTAGAGCTTCAGCTGGGCCCAGACCTGCACAGGCTGCAGAAGAGCACATCCCTGGCACGATGTCCCAGCCACTTGGGCCCTTGGAAGCAGTTCAGCAGATGATGAAAACCAAGAGCCCTGCTTTCTGTCTGCAGGAATAATGCAGCTCTCTCCTGACAGGGGCAGCTGCTCCTTTGCAGGCAGTCTGCACAGAGCAGGGTGTTCTGTGAGATTCTTGTGCAGGCATTAATCTCCCTGCAAAGTGTCTTCATACATCTCTTCTTGTGAGCAGGTATGATTTCTGAAATTGTGCCAAGTGGCAATGTATCTGTTTTCTGTCATTCTACCCCCCTCTTTCTGAGAACTCTGAGAAGGGGTTCTTGCTTGCTCTGTTGGGATGGTTCAGGACTCCAAGCCCTTGAGCCCAGGAGGCTTTTGGAGTTTGTCATGACCAGTGCTGCTTTTCATAGAGATTGTTTTCTGTGAGAAATTTAGCTTTGGAATAAAAATGCTTTCATACATAGTTTGTCTGGCTTTTGTTTTGGTAAATAGAAATTGAAATATGAGTTCATTTCTTTCTCTGAAAAAATGACTTAAAATAATTGTTCTCTCCATGTGTACAGTGAATCAGGGGACTGCTACAAGCAATGACAAATGACTGCAGATCATGTCTAACTCAGGGACTTGCCTTCCTCCTGCCCTGGAGGGGCTTCCTGTGAGTGATGCTCATCCCTGTTGGCCTTTGTGCCCTGTTTGGCCTGCCCTGTAGGAAGCATCCCAAAACATGTCCAGTCTGCAGGCTGTCAACTTCAGCCAGTCGTTTTTGGGATTGGGAACCTCTGGAGGAGGCTTTTCCTTTACCAAGCACCAATGTTCACAAAATCCCAGTGAATTTTCATGGGCACAACTGAAGGCAGGGCCATTCCCTATTAGGCATGATCCTGATTTGACACCTAAAAATACCACTGCTGTCTTTTGAATCATAAAAAAAAGTTAACTGATGCTTCTTAACTTTGGGAAAGCAGCCTGCTGCAGTTGACTCTGACCCAAGTTAGTGCCTGAAACCAGCTCCAGAGGAGGTGGCTGGCACCTTGATCCTGCTTGTCTTGCCTCAGTAGTAATGCTGCTGCTTCCTCTCTCTAGGCTGGCACTGTTGAACAAAGGTTTTGTCTGGTGCCTCTTGGCTCTGGCAGTGCAGACACTGTCGCTGACTCTGCCTGTTAGAGAAATGCCACTCCTCTTCCCACAGGGCCTGGCAGGAGCTTCCTGCTGGCAGAGGCCAGGGAGAGAGAGATGCTGACTCTGTCCCATCCTCCATTCTGTTGCTGTCAGGCTGGCTAGCCCCAGGTGCAGCCATTCTTGTGCAGAAAAGGAGAGAAGGTGGGAGATGGAGAAAGCAAAATCACCCAAGAATTGAGATTGTTTAGCCTGGAAAAGAGAAAGCTCTGGGGAGACTGAGCTCCCCCTACCCCCAATGCCTGTAGGGGTTTCAGAGAGAGCAGGAGAGGGGCTGTGGCCAGGGGCCTGGAGGACCAGGACAAGGAGGAAGGGCTTCATACTGCCAGAGAGCTGCGTTGAATACTGGGAAGAAACTGTTCCCTATGAGGCTGCTGAGGCTTTGGCACAGGTTACCCAGAGAAGCTGTGGCTGCCCTATCCCTGGGAGTGTTTAAGGTCAGTTTGGACACTGCTTGGAGCAACCTGGTCTAGTGTAAACTGTTCCTGCCCATGGCAGGAGGATGGAACTGTATGAGCTTTAAGGTTCTTTCCAACCCAAACCATTGTATAATTCTCTCATTCTGTGATTCTAACTACAAAGGAGGATGGAAAACTGGAAACGGCAATGAGATAAGAAAAGGAACAGTAACAGCAACAATATTAATAACAAGAGTACAAAAGTGGGGGTGATTGATGTGGAGAAATGCTCACCCAGACTCTTAGACAATGAACAAGGGCAGACAATGCTGCTCTGTTTTTCTTCGACTGCAAGCCAGAGACTCCCTACCCCCCATTCTGGTAATGATGTGAGGTGGTACGGAAAAATCCATGGGTTGTAGTCAAAACTTGGATATAGCTCTGCAAAACCAGCTCCAAGTGCTTCGGCGCCCCCAAAGGCGTCACTGTCATGAAGGGCTCTGTGTGTGTAGGTGTTTCTGGGGTGGCACCAAGATAGGGTCCCTACCTCTCAGGCTGCTTGTGGATTTACCAGCACCTTTGGTGGCTACAGCCAGAGCTGGCCAGTGGAAATTTGGGTACCAACAGTGGCGTTGTCCAGCACTTTTTCCTTGCTCAGCCTGCTTGCTGGGTCCCATTCTTTCCCTTGAAACCTCTGGGAGCTAACAGGGGTGAAGCCTCATTATGTGGGAAGTGAAGGGATGACTGATCGGGTAGAACAGGGTGACCCCCTCCTTTTTTACTGCCTGGTAGCTGTCTCCACATGGAGGTGTTGTGCCATGATCCCCCTCAGTACCTCCTGTACCCAGGCTGGTGGCCCTTGAATGGGCTGGCGCCCACTTGGCTGTGTGTTTAGCTCTGAGCCCACTGTTTGGAATTGTTGGTCCCCCAGGAATTTAGCAGCAGTTAAACATGTGAATGTTTAGAGCTCCAGTTCACAGCCTGCTGCTGCAGGCATCTCCTGCCCCCGCAGTTGAGCAAAGGACTTAAAATCTGCCAGGAAACAGGCGTCTGAGACACAGAGTCGCCTTCGCAGCTGGCATGTTTTCAGGATGATAAAAGCTTTCACGCCTTTTTTTTTCTTTTTTAGATAGCAGGGTGGGAAAAAAATAGCTTCCAAGCTGTAAGGAGTAGTTGTGCCAGAGGGGTGGGTGGGGGCCCAACCCGGCAGCTCCAGACTTGGCAAAAAGTGAGTAAGCAGTGAATGCATCTCAGCTCGGCACTGGAGAAATTTGGGGCTACTTTTTTGAGCTGTTCTCTTTCTTGCTGGGGATTTCGCCTTTGAAGGCTGTGTCTGCAAGTGGGAGCCAGGGTATCCTGTCCATCTGGTGGTACCAGTGGGTATTTTCAGCTACACACAAAGCAGTGGGTGGAAGGGGATTCTCCCTTCCCATCAGCTCCTGGGTAGTGTTGTTGGTGTGCAGGGATATTTTTTTAATATCCCTGCTCTTACTACTCCCACGTTTCTCCGCGGTACCTGCGATGGCCCATTGGCTGGTTCCTGCTGGAGCAGGGCTTGCATCAGGGCAGCAGCACAGCCTGGGAAGGTGCAGTGAGTCACACAGACACAGCCTAACCCAAGGAAATCCCTTGGGTTCTGAGCACATTGCCTACGTCCTTCTTCCTTCCGCTCGCTGGCTTGTCTGCCCTGCAAGGTTTTCCTTACAGACCTCATACAAGTCCCCTTTGCCTATGGAAAATGTGACTTTTGCTTACACTCTGTTTGAAGCTATCAGCTGCCTTGTGTGCCCATGGCTTTTTTGATCCCTTGGAGCTAACTAAGCATGTGAGATAGCTTTTGCCAGCCCTGGCACTGAGGCATGTGCTGGTGCTGTGGATATTGGGGTGGAGCGGCTGTCTCCCAGGCTGCTATGGAAACCTTGTGGCTGCTGGGCTCCAGATGCCTTGTCCCAAGGGCTGGCTGGGGGACTGCCATGGGCTCTTTGAGGGACTCCAGGTTCTCCAGCTGAGAGCAGGCAACTCCAGCCCTCAGCTGCACTTCTTACTCTGTTCTTAGTGTGCCAGTGGCAGCTGGTCAGGAGCAGTGGGAATTTTGAGAGCACTGGGTCTCTGCTGCAGTATGGTTGCTCTCCTCTGCTCCCTGGCTAGGGCACAGCGGGACTGACTGCCTTCCCATGCATTTCCTCACCACAGCCACTGCTCAGTCTGGGCTTTGAGCCTCCATGGGTCATTTGGGGGAGCATCTGTAGGTTTGCTGTCTGAGGAGTTTTCTCCCAGCTCACAGAAAAGACCTGAACTCCTTACCTGTCACCAGTCACACCCCAGCCCACAGGAGAGTCTGCCTGGGGCACCTTGCCAGGGACATGGCTGCAGGTGCCAGCAGACCCCTCCAGCCATGGTGACGGTCCTCAGCAGTCCAGCTGGACAATGTGGCTGACTCAGGGAGCTCCAGACAATTAAAACTCCATTGTCTCCTGCTCCTTCTGGCCCAAAAGGTGTCTGGCAGAGCAGAGACTTGGCACTTCTGACCTTCTGCCACTCTTGCATGCTCCAGCATGTGCTGTGAGTGTTTTCCCCCTGTGGGATTATTTCTTTTCCCAGATGCCCTCCTCCCTGGCTGATCTTTACATTTCCCACACTTGTGTCTGCTTCTTTTGCCCTTTATTTACCTCTGGAACCAGCCCAGGTGGGTTCTTGCAGGAGCAGTCTCAGGGAAGCAAGGAAATACAACTACATGTAAATTTGAGCTGCGTGATGGTTTTGGGAGCAGATAAGATTGGCACCAGCAGCTCCTTTCCTTGAGATGTTGCATAAGAGAGGGGCAGAGGTGAATCACCTGATCCAGCCTTTGCTTCAGAGCTCAACCCTACTTGTCCCTGGCCCCAGAAGAACAGGTTTTACCATTTTTGCCTTTGTCTGTTGGTAGCACTGCCCTTGGTGGCCATCCTGCATGGTTGTGCTGTCACAGTGCTGTGTCCTGGCCTTTTCAGAGCACTCAGGTAGGATGCAGCAAACCTTCCCTTGAGAGGTCCCATTGTGTTCCTGCTCTTTGCTTCCTGACCTTTCACCAGTTACTAATCCCAGGAGGGCTCTACTTCTTATCCCATGGCAGCTGAGTTTCCTTAAGAGCTTTTGGGTATTCTTTAAGTGTTTAAGAGCATTGCCACATATCATCTTGAAATCCCTATAAAGTCCAGTTAATTGGATCGCCCTTATCTCCATACTCACCATTTCCTTGCAAGGGAAAGCCATGCTCTGAATGCTGACTCTTCCCAATGAGATAATTAACTGGGATCTGCTGATTGTGCTCTGCACCATGGTTCCTTTATGTGAGGCGTTAAACCTGGCTTTGTGTTTTTAGTTTGATGAGCAATTTAATGCTGGTCAGACATTTTTTTCTGGGAGAGGCAGCTGGTGTGTGTCTCTGTGGTTTCTCTCTGTCTGGTCTTGATGCCTCATTGGGTGCTCTGGCAACCCGAACTGGGATTGGCATCAGGAGTGGTGTTGCTGACAGGGAGACAAGGATTTTTGTGGTGGCTTTTTTTTTCCTTAACCAATTCAATTTTCCTTACGAAATAAGTTAAATATGTGCAAACATTTAAATAGTGCAAAGAAAACACAGTGCCTTTCCATCAGTGTTATTAAGATTTAGACCTTTGCATCTGGATTCTCTGAGATTTTCCAGACTGCACAAGTAGGATGCATAAAGTATTATCTGAGGGTTTCTGTCTGCTTTAGCGATAGGTGTTCTGTGCCAGATGGGGTGTGTTGGTGACCTTGTTTGAACTCAGTGTGATTTGTACATGAACCATACAGGGTCTGCTGTGTCTGCTCCTTGTGGCTCATCATCCCCAAACATCTGGGGAGCCACAGTTGTCCCTGATGCTGGGCAGTGAGGAGTGGAGTCTGGATCCATGCTCAGTGTTCCTAAATTGAGTATTTCTGTGGTTGAATGCAGTGCAGGTTCTCTTTGAGACTGAGTAAGTCATGACCAGGGGAGTTGCTGCTGCTCTGTCTGCTCCAGGAGTGGGTAGGATGCAGTTTGCTGTGGAGGATGTTGACAGTGGTGTGCAACACATTGTTTGCCTGATGCTCCCTGGACGTGGTTTCAGCAACTCAAACAAGAGAGGAAGCTTAGACAAAGAAATGTCCCAAACAGGAAGGTGCTAGAAAGGGAACAAATGTCAAGCCCAGAGCAGGTAAAAGCAGATGATACCAGGATATCCTCCCAAGTGAAGGAGATGAAGGAAGAGATAATTACCCGGGGCAGGCACCTCTTTGTTCCAGCTCAGCCAGCCCAGGGGGTGGGGGGGATGGACAGACATGGACAGATGGTTCTTAGCTGAACACTTGATCGGTATTTAAAGTGTGCTTTGTCCTGCTTTAGCAGGAACTGTTTGAGGTGTTGATGGACAGAAGCCAACCCGTGGAAGGGGATAGGTAAGAAGAGTTGCTTCCCTGGGGGATGCTGCTGCTCCTGGTCCCCTGCTCTCTGAAGGCTCGGCAGGGAGGGAGGGGGCTGCTTAGATCCCTGCTGTGGGCCAGGGCCAGGGGGCATCAGTGCCACCAGCTGCGAGGGCTGCAAGCCCAGACAGCCTGATGGATTTATGAGCACATCCACATCCCTGGTGCCACGGCCTGGAGTTGTGTTGGAGGCTCCAGGCTGGAAGCAGTGTTGGTGCTCTGGGCAGAGGGCACATGGCTGTGTTTACAGCTGTTTTGGATACACTTAACAGCTCTCCTGGGTACTTGTAATCACTGCTCACCAATGTGATGGTTCATCTAAACACCTTCCACTTCACTGGCAAAACAACCCCTGCCTGCCTGCCTTTGCTTTGGGAGCAGGAGGTGTTACTGTGGGAAGACACTTAACTCTTACAACTCTGTTGATGTTTCTCCACCCACCTTTAGGCCCTCTGTGTAAAGGTAGAGCTTGTGCTGCTTTCAGGGGTGCTGTGCCCACAATGCCTAATGGTGGTGGTGAGCTCCAAGAGAACACTGGGATGCTCATCATTGCTCAGTGTGCAATGCAGGTGCATCAGACAAGCAATGGATGTTGCAGGCACCTGGGGTGAGTTCTGGATGCTGCTGCTGGTGGTGACCAGTGGAAACAGAAGTGGTGAAGCAATTCAAGCAATCCTTTTCCATGCATTTATTCTAACTTCTCAGATGTCTTGGGATTTTTGAGCTGGAAATGTTCTTGTACATGAATAGCATTTGCTGGGTCTTGCTTCCAGTTTTTCCTCCCCCTAATTCCCAATGTTAACTTCACTTTTTTTATTTTTTTGACCACTCCTTGTCACAATTCCACAAAAGATCAGCTTGGTCTCTCTTGGTGCCAGGGCCTTGCAGCTGAGCAGTAACAGCCACCCTACATTGGACCTCATCTGCTATGACCAGAACTGCTCTGGATGTTCATGGTTTAAAATTTGGCCTTGTATGGAACCACTGAGCAGGTTGGTTCATGACCTGTTGCTGGGCAGTGCTCAGACTTGTCCCCAAGGCAGTTCTGCATTTTGGTATCTGGTTCTGCCTGCCCAGTGTGACCCTAAGGACACACTTTGCCATGGGTGGCACCACACAGCCCCATGCCTGTGGCTGCCCAGCCTGGGGGTGTGAGAGGATGAGGGGGAGCCAGAATCCTTCCTCTGCCGTGTACTGCAGTGGGGTCCCTGCAGGTGGGGTGGAGAGACCAGGACCATTGGTGCTCATGTGAAATTGCATTGGATGTCATTCTTCCTCCAACCCTCAGGATGGCGTTCCCTGTGGATGGAGATCCCTGTCTTTAGGATGTGTTCCCAGCCCAGTATGGGGGGCCTCTCAGTTTTGAGGCTGCCCTGATCCAGCTCTTCCCTTGGATGACATCAGGCAGGGCACTCTGCTTGGCTGTCACCTGATCTGTTTGCTCACAGGCAGTCTGGCATCACCATCCTACCTGTAGACCCAGCTCAGGATGCTGTGTAGGCATGAAGACACACCTCGGCATTGTTCAGGGGTCTACACAAGCAGGTTACTGCAAGAGGAGCTGCCAAACTGCCTTGAAGCACGTGCTGGCTTTAGAAATTCCTGTTACAGACCATCTGTGAAGCAGTTGAATCTTTGGTTAGGCAGCTACGCTCCCCAGTTGTCTGACAGCAGCAGCCACCACCCCGGTGACAAGGTGACAATGCCATTGTCCTTCCACAGGACTGCCAGCCTGCCACTCAGCAAGGAATGGGTTAAACATCCTCCCTCCTTCTTTTTGCAGCATGGATTTGGAAACAGGTTTCCCAGGCTTGGCAGCTGCCCCGCTGAGGATCATATGGCGACAGCAGGGAGAAACTCCTAAGCTTGGATCCGATGCCAGGGCTTTTCAGGGATGCAGCTTCTGTTGGGTTGGTGGCACAGAATGGTGGAGGAGGTGCTGGGTCTGGCAGTGCATCCACCACATCCTCAGGTGAGGTTAAGGACTCCAAAAGTAGGTCTGTATGAACTGGCATGCTGGCTGCAAGGTGTGTCTCCAGTATGGTGGGTGTGGGATGGAGAATCCATCCAAATCCTTGTGGAGCTGTGCACCAGGACCAGCACACAGATATATTCAGCACATGTGGGGACCTCAAAGAGCAAGACCAGTTTGCAAATCATGTTTCCCTGAGGTGGAAAATCATTGTCAGAGTGTGGAAACCGTGAAGCTGCTTTTGACTTGTGGTGTTTGAAATGCACCATGCTCACTTCTATTGAGTGACTGCCTGATATTTCCAATTTCCCTGGACTTTGATGAAAAAAATATCTTGTTAAAGAGCCATTCATTTGTTAAAGTGGGTTTACAGAAAACAAACCAAGCCAAGGAAACCCAACCAATAAAAAAAAAACAAAAACCCACACCAAGTTTTGAATTACTTGGAAAACTGATGTTTCATAAGCACCAGCAGCTGAGTCATAAGTGGCTCAGCTCAGCAAGGCCAGGGCTGGCTGGGGAGGGAGCCCCTTTCATTCCACAGTGGCAGGGAGCCAGCTAATCCATGCTGGAGCTGGGTCTGCCATTGAGCAGGATGAGGAGCCTCTGAACACGCTGTGCCTCCCACCCCACCCTTGTCCCTGCCACATTTCGGGGTCAGGTTGGAAAGGACCACAATGGGTCACCCGTTCCAACCTCCCAGCTCAGGCAGGATCATTCCAGAGCACACAGCACAGGATTGTGTCCAGCAGTAATTTTCCCAGCATCCTGGTGGGACACAACCACTTTGGTGGCACGGAGGTGGAACTGAGGAAAGTGGTTTTGTTTCATGGCTTCACTGCTGATCCTCAGACAGGGGAAAAATGCAGTAGTTAGTGCTAAATTTCCTGAGTGCAAAATGGGATAAGAAAACACAAACAGGCATTCCCAGAGGTAAAGCATCAGCAGCCAAAAGCTGCCTGCCCATTTTTGCTGCTGCTCCTGAGCAGGGCAGACATGAAGGGCGGTGCCTTGAGAGAAGGAAGTATAAAAATAGGTTGTTGTTTCCAGCACTGGCTTTTGTGTTGGTCCTCTTTGCCCTCCCTGTGAATTCCTGCGTGGATCTTTACCTCACCAAGAACTGGGGGAGAAGGAAGAAGCCACTCACCACTCAGTGCTGCACCTAGAGCCTGCACTGGGCACTGAAGGGACACAGTAATGTGGATGTCACCACCTAAACACTCTGGAGAAAACAGGTGAGAAAGCACACTGAGTTCTCAGCACCAAGTTTTAGCAATGCCATGGTGGTTGATGCAGCAGCACATGTCAGCACATATCCAGGACCACAGGAAACGGCCTCGAGCTGTACCAGGGGAGGTTTGGATTGGATATCAAGAAAAATTCCTTCACTGAAAAGGTGGTCAGGTAACCTCAAAGGAGCAGAAAGCTGGGAAAGTTAAGATTTCTCTGACCAGTTGATGTCTGTAGTCAGCTGTGGCCAGGAATGAGATTTTGGGATATGATGAAAGTGCTCTGAAGGGCAGAGATGAGGAGTGATATCAGACTGCAAGCCTGAATTGGCTTTTGCAAGCCAGAATCCCAGCTCCTGGTGGGGTAAAGATCCTGAGCCACTAAAACTCGGGAGAGCAGGGCCACCATTGCATTCTTCTGTGTCCTGCAGCATCCCATGGACTGAGCTGGGCTCAGGACCTGCAGGTGTTGTCAAACTGCAATGACCTGCAGTGGTTGTAAACTGACAGAGAGTAGGTTTAGATTGGATATTGGGACAAAATTAATGGCTGTGAGGGTAGTGAGGCCTTGGCACAGGTTGCCCAGAGATGTGGTTGCCCCATCCCTGAAGTGTTCCAGGCCAATTTGGACAGGGCTTGGTGCACATAGTGGAAGAAGCCCCTGCCCATGGCAGAGGTTGAAATGGGATGAGCTTTAAGGTCCCTTCCAACCCAATCCATTCTGGGATTCTACGTCAGGAGCAAAATGCAAGTCAGAAACCTGCTCCCTAGGTGACCACACACCTTTGTTCTAAGCCTGCTGTCACAAACAGCCAAGGTTCAAAGCAGTTATTTAATCCTTTTTAGATCCCCTGTTCCGCAGGAGGATGAAGCCCTAACACGCATCAAGAGCCATACACGTGCTGGGAGCACTGATGAACTCGACCGATGGTGTTTGGGCGGAGATCTCCCACCGCTTGCCGAAAAATACTGCTTGGCCTTCTGGTTTTGGCGTGGGGGGACGCGCTGGGACACGGAGAGCGCATCCGGGCTGAGGCTGGAGGGGCAGAGGCGCGGTCGCTGGGCGCCGGCCTCGGGCTCTGGGCTCGGGCTCGGGGCGTGCGGGGCGGGGCGGGCCTGGCGCGCGCTGTGGGCGCGAGGGGCGCGAGCCGGGCGCCGCTCGGCCCCGCCCCGCCGCTCGCCCAATCAGCGCCGCTCCTCCCGGCGCTCGGCCCCGCCCCCTCGCCTCCCCGTTGCCATCTCCGCCGGGCGCGAGCGCCCTCCGCCCCGCCCCCGCTCGCGCTCGG
>QUSF01000070.1:14463-114946 GCA_003676055.1 Chloebia gouldiae | reverse complement strand
ACCGCGCATGGCGGAGCGGCGGCGGCGGCGGCGGGGCCCGGGCAGCGGCGCGGCCAAGGTGAGCCCGGGCTGCGGCGGCGGTGGGAGCTCCTCGCGGGACCTGTCCAGGTCCTGACGCGGTGTCAGGTGCCGGTGGCGGCTGGCTCGGCCGCCCCGCACCTGTTGAGGACGGCGGGGGCGGGCCGGGCCGCGGCGGAGGTGCCGGTGCGGGAGCGCAGTGCGGCGCGGAGCGGGGCCCGGCCGTTCCCGGCGGGGGCGGGCGCCCGGCCAGGCTCCCCCGGGCAGGGGCCGCGGTGGCGTCGGGGCCATTTTGGGGGGTGGCGGTGCCACGGGAAGTTTGGCCCCGGCCGCCCGACCCGGGGGCAGCTCCCGAGCGGCACCGGCCGCCCGTCACGGCCCGGCCACCGCGGCCGGGGGGGAGCGGAGAATCTCTGTGCGGGGCACCGCTGTCGCCGGGGTCGGCTTGACCGCCCTGCCCTTCTGCCGGCACCCCCCCAGCCATCGCCGTGCTCCTCCGGCCTCGCCGGGTCTGGCCGCCCCCGGCCCCGCCGCCCGTCCTCTGCAGTGGGGAGGCGGCGCGTCCTTGGAGAGCAGCTCGGGCGTGAAACGAGGCTGCACATCCCAGCGCCTCTCCTGCCCGCCTGGATAACCCCAGCGCAGCCTTTCTCCATCTGTTGCCGTGCCCCCGGTGGGTTTCGTTGTTCCTTTGGGATTTGGTTGGATTTGTGGTGCGCTGGAGCAAAGCTGCAGTCGTGAGATCTGTGACTGTGTTTTTAAAAGTCTGGTTTGCTTAAAGTAACGAAGATAAAAGGCTTCCAAAGGGAGCCTGTCTGGTGTCTGATTACGGAGGGGCACCGCTGGCCTGGGCCACTCCTGCTCTCTGCCCATCTTCACAGGCACAGCTTCACCTCGGGAGTCAAGTGAGGCAAGCACTGCTCACAGCAGAGAGGTCTGCAGAGCGTTCAGGACTCTGCACTCAGGCTGGTGAAACCACACAATCGATGGATGAGCCACCATCAGTCGTGCTGGTCCTTGGCCTGGGCTTAAATGTTTTCTTTTTAATTTCTAAATTTTTATCTACTTCTTTTGGTGGTGTATAAAGGAAAAACCAATGTCATGTAATTTTTCAGCATAAACAATATTAGGGTCTCATTTCTTACTGTTTTTTATTTTATCTCAGTGGTGTTGAGCTTACTGGAGCTGTTGGGATCTCCCAGGCACCCTGCTTGCTCTCTGAGTTACTCTGTCACTCCTGAGAGTGAGGTTGTAGCATTGTTCTTGGAGCAGTTTTCTGCTGGAGAGTGGCAGCAGGCCAACCTTCCTGGAGGCACAAGATGTTTAGAATAATTAGTGATGGAATACCCCTTTAAAATAATTGTTTGGGTTTATTTAGCACTCAGTTGTAGCGATATCCACCTCTAAAAATAGTCAGGCCTCTGTGTAATGAGCCTCGTAGTATAAACAAGTCATATCTTGAATGGCTGTTGTTACTTTTGGGATGTCCGAGATAGATGCCTTTGGGGGTTTTGCCAAATCATCTTTTTTTCTCCTTCTGCAGTGAGCTATGTTTCTTGGCCCTTACACCGTGCAGTTGTATGCACTGACCAGAGTCAAGGCTCAGTAACCCTCGCTGTTCAGGGCTGGCACAGAAAAGCTTCCCACTGCTCCTATGACAGCCCAAGGTTGAGCAGTCGGGTTTTTTTCATTAAATCCATGCCCAAGTGGAGATGGCTAGCAGTGGGCTCTTCCAGGTGACTGCAGCACCCCTGCTCTGAGGCACTGCCCCCCATGAATTCAGCACAGAGCCCCGTTCATCTGTGCTCCAACTCCACAGTTTTCCATCAGACAGAGACAGAGCAGCTCGGGTGTGATCCTGGTAGTGCTGGTCCTTCCTGGCATGCCTTCCAAGTGTCCCAGGGTGCAGCTGTGTGAGCACACCATTCGTCCTTTAAGGAGTTAGGAGTGAGGATAGCACGAGGAATTTTCTCACATTTTGCCAGCTGGTTTATCAGAGCGTGACAGTTGAGCATTGGCCCAGGCTCTCACGTGCACGTGCTTTTTGGGGTTTGTTTTCAGCAGCCAGCAAGCTGGCTGAGGCTTCTGTGTGTTACTGACATTCAACAGCACTGGCTCCTCAGCTCGAGAGAGAAAAAATAGCCAACTTTTTCAGCGGGAGCGGTGTTTGCTCTTTGAGCACTTGTTTTCTGAGAAGGTGCTCTTGTGCTCAGTGTTGGAAACAGGAGTGTCTCATAGCTTTGATCACACCGCTCACAGACCCCAACCCACTTTTGATACTGCCCCCAGTTATCCAGATTTATCTGCTTAGTTGGAAGTTGAGCTACATGTGTTTTGGGAATGGAAATGCAGTTCCATCAGCCCTCAGTGGCAGGCCTCTGTCTTGCTATGAGCACAATTGTCTTCTGGAGAACTTTTAACTAAATGGGACTTTTTTTTCTCTTTAAAAGCCACCCATGTTTTGGTTTAAGCAAGTAAAGCCTAAATGGCTGGGCTTGGGACAGCCCATGAGTGTAAGGTGCCCTCTCAGCAGCCAGTGTTGTCAGTGTCACCTGTGCCTTGAGGAGGTTTTGGGGCCGGCAGTGGTGGTTGTGCTTCAGGTGGGGAATGTTTCCCTCGCTGCAGGGGCTGGGTTAGGTGTTGGTGCCAGGGTGGTTTCAGGTGAAGCTGAAATGGATAACCCATTTCAGCTTGCAGTGAGTGTTTTGTCAGGCTCTTGTGTTTGAAATTATGGTGGTGCAGGACCCTGAGGGTCTTTGCTTGGATGCCTGAGAATATCTGGTCTGCTGAAGAGAGACCAGAGCTCTTGCTATTCTTGCAGCTTCTGAAACCTGTAGGTGCTTGGTACCTTGTAAGCTCAGGCCATCCAGCTGCTGCAGTGTGGATTTTAGCTTATATGTAACTACTGAAGATTGAAACTGTAGGTTTGGGCTGTATTTATCAGTGGATATTGTTATTTATGTATCTTGATTTTACAGGAAATACCTTTATAGTAGAAATGCTGCCTGACTAAAAAAAAAAAAACCACCCAAAAAAAAAACCTTAGTGAAATGATTATGTAAGCAAGTGAAATGACATTCTAAAGCAAAAGTTTTTTTCCTGTTTGGAGACAGAGTGGCTGGCTTTTTTTTCTCTTTCCTGCTGTTTAACATTTTTAAAATCCTTTTAGTGAATGGTTTTTGTATGGTAGGTATGAGAAATAGTTGTTTTTGCAATTTTAGTCCTTAAAGAGGTCATCAGGCTGTGGAAGCTAGCAGGAGCCTGATATGAGTATCTGGGGCAGTAGCTGACCAAAGCAGCAGCACATGAGTGCATTTAAGCAATAATTAATGTAAAAAGAAACCCAAAGAAACTCATGTAACTGCTATTACTGTGGGAGCTCAGAGGATGCTCAGTACAGTCATCCTCTTAAGAATGTCTGGTTGCAAAGGGATTTGGGATCTTTTCCTGTTCTCTACCTCTGGATCTGCTGTGGTGTGTGTCTGTCCCCAGGCCAAGTGACTCCATCTCCTCCACAAAAGCTGCCGGGGTTACCTTGAGCTTCTGTTCCCAGCAGGAGCGCAGGGCTGAGTCAGTGCTGCCTGCCCAGGGCTGTGACTCAGTGCTGTCCCCTCGAATGCACAGCCAGCCTGCTGCCAGCACAGCCAGGGTGTGCCTGTAACCTCATTCCAGAGCTGTCCTCTGTGAGTATCACCTGCTTACAGGGGTTTGGGAATGCTGGACTGCTTTCCTGAGTTGTGTGTGTTGGTAAAAGTTGGTTGTTACTGAGCTTTTTTTTCTGTGTGATACTGAGCATCTGAGGAAGTGCCAGGGAGCACTGAGACAAGAACTTCTCCTGTGTACAGGGTTATGATTTTTGTCTTTGTGGGTTGTTTTCCTTCTTTACATTTTATTTTACCTTACTTATTTTTTAAATTATTTTTTGAGATTTATGTGCTTGAAGAGGAAGAGGTGCTTTGTTTTTACTTTTGGGAAAGGAAGAAATGTCTTCCCTGATGCTTCAGGGTTAGGTCTCTGGTTGAGAATTGTCTATACTTATGACTCAAGATTGCTTCATAAAAAATGTCTTTATTGGGAACTCTGGCTATCGTCCTGTGCTTCTAAGCTTGATTTCCCACTGCCTGGCATGACACTGTTAGTGCCCTTGAACGAAGTTGGTCAACACCTTGAAAAGTCCATCAGATTTGACATGAGAGTGGATTTGTCACAGGTAGGTTCTGAGTTGTGTGAGCACATGAATCTGTGAGGAGGGAAATCTCAGATGAGTGCTCTGCTGAAAGAAAAGCTGTTGCTGGAGTGCAAATATTATTGGACATCAGAGGAGCTCTGTGGGAGTGAGAGAATCATGAAATCAAGTTTCATAAGTAGTTCCAGTAAAAGGAAGGTCCTTATTTTCCTAAATATCCCTTGTTTTCCTGTGTGAAAGCCGAGAGGAGTTATCTAAGGTACACTCTTGCATCATCACAGGTGATGGAAGAAAACAAAAGGTTTGGGTACAGTCCCTCACCCTGCCCCTGGGGGCTGAAGCACAAGGGAGACAGAGCGAAGATTTTAAATTTCCCTATGAAGGCTCTTGCAGTTGTTTGGAATAATGTCCTTTTATAGGTGTAGGGAAGCACTGGGGTCAGGATTTTTCCATGCAGAGTGCTTTTGGCAGAGATGCAAAAGGAAGGGCTGCTCAGCAGAATGCAGAGGAATTTTGGGTTTAGTTAATTTTAAAGACATTTTAACAGAATGGAGTTCTTGGACCTAGGTAAGATGAAGAATATCCCGAATATCCTCATTTGGAGAAAACATGAGGAATATACCATATTTTGAATTTAAAGTAGGAATCTTCCTCATCTAGGGGTTAGTTTGGTGCTGCATGGCAAAAGGTACTTTCTGATTACTTTGCTGCCTGGTGCTTTTGTTATTATGATACTTTAAAGCTGCATAAACAATTTTATAATGGGCCTCGGGTAAAATTATGTTTGAGTACTATACCAATGTTACTTTGTCTTTGTTCCAAACTCAATTTACCAGTGGCTTCTCCTTTTTGCTATTAATTTTGTTGTATCAACTCTGAAAAGAGCTGAACTGTTTAAAATTTGATCAAAAAGAGAAGAAGCATGTATGCTAAATACTAGTTTCTTTCATTTGTTACGTATAATGTGAATATGAAGTTTTTACATAGGAATTATGAGGCAGTCTCAATCAGGAGTACTTTTTTTTTCTCATTCAGTCTGTGTAGGTTGTGAGATTTGCAGAGATAGTTAATACTTGCCTCTGCCATTCTGAAGGGCTTTTCCTGAAAGTGTTCAATGTTAAAATGAGGTTAATTTTGATTTAGGTTGATTTACTCAGCGCTTCAACTTTATTGGCAAATAAGCCCTTAAGTTTAAGGTTTCACTGCCTTTTTCCTTCCTTAGTTATGTTCTAATATTTGTGCCCAGTCTACTGGAAAGCTATTAGGGGGGAAAAATACCTTTGACTTTCTTTATAAAACTTTGTTTACAGAGACCATTCTATATCAAAGTGTGATTTAATTTTTCACCTCAAACACTGAGCACAGATACTGAGTACTTAATAAAACAACTCTAAAACTGTTTAGATGGCTCCCAATAAGATCATAGTAGGATCTCTAATTAAAGCATTCTGATCAAAACTGGACTAAGATAACGCATTTTAATGCTGCTTTTGGCCTTAGAGTTGCCATATTTTTCACAGCTAAAGGATCAGTGCTGGCATATTTAAAGATCTGAAAAATTAGAAGAATTCATATAAGCCCATGGCTGAACTGTGCTTTGTTTAGGAGAAACTTGAAATAAAGCTGGTTCTGTGAGGGAACTAGGGTTATATCCCTCCTCCGCTGCCCAGGTTTTAAGGCTTGCTCTTGATATGCACAAGTAGCTCATTCTGGGAGATTAAAGGAGGAGGAGATAACTTATTTTGTTGGGTGCTTACTCACTTTTGTAACCCTGATAGCCTTCGGTCAAGTTTATGCCTGGAAAGCATTTTATAGCACGGGTGTTTTCCACAGTATGGAAATTACCAAGGTGTATTAAGTAGGGAGTGATCTCCTTTGTCATAGCTTCTGAATCTGGAAGACAGTGATTTTCTCCCATAAATTTTGGTAGTTTTGGTAGCTAAAACTTGTCAGCTGACTGAACAGCACCTTTTGGATACTGACTCTTTGCAGGTTTGCAGCCCCTTGGACCTGTTGCCTGTGGAGTCTGCACAAAGTTTGGGTGTTCACAGGTGTGGAGCCACAGGCAACTGTGGAATCATTATTCTCTGTTAAACTAGAGTCATCTTTTCCAGCTGGACTAGAGCATGTTCCTGGCTTTTTTCTGTTAAGCTTTTCAGAGCAGCTGTGTGGCATGATGCTTGTAGTTTCTCAGCCGTGGTGGCTTTGATGTCTTCTCTAGGTCTGTGGACCCTCTGTTGGTTTAGAAGCACATTTACAGCCAGGAAAGCCATCCTTCCAGTGCTGGCAGCAGATAGGCTTTCCTGGGATTTAATGTGTATTATACAGACCTTCTTGTAGTGGTATTTTTACAGATGCTTTTTATCTCTCACCGCTCACCAGTGCCAAGTGGTGTTCTGCAGTTTGATGTCATGTGATACTGTGTTTTGATAACAAAGAGGAGCTGGAAATTAATACTTAACTCAAACCAGTGATCCTGGCAGTTGTAGCTTGGGTGTGTATGCCAGTGTTTTAATTGGAGTTGGGAACATGCTTGTGTGTCTACGAAAACATGTAGATGTGGCACACAGGGACATGACTTAGTGGTGAACCTGGTTAGACCCAAGGTCTTTGAGGTTTTTTCCAGACTTGATGATTCTGTGACAATCCTGCATGTCTCCACCTCTGTGCTTGAGGTGGGACAGCTTGCACAGGCTCCCTTTGGAGGAGAGTGAGTGCAGAGATCAGCTCCAGGGGCATGCCCACTGCCTCTTAAGTCTGTGATTGGATTGTGCTTCTGTTGCTAATGACTGTTCAGAGTTTGATTAATAAAAAGCTAAATCAGGACCCTTCACAGAATTAGCAGCTCTCAAGAACATGAGACAGAAAAGCACAGCTGATGCAAGTGACAGCAGCAAGGTCTGCTTGGGAGAGTGTGCCTGTGCTTTTGGCAAAGTACTGCCAAAGGGGTGCAGTCTCCCAGAAAATCTTTTGTGAAAGTGGAGAGAATCCTGTCTTCACTCCATAATCAACCATACATGCTGGAATTGGTGGGAGCTCAAGCCCAGTAGCTCCTCCATTTCACGAGGACTGTCAGGTCCTTCCATCAAATCCGCAAAATCTGTTTTTTCTCATGTCTTTGAAACTCTTGCAAAAATCTGTTATGTTAAATGCAACTCTGCTGTTTTCCATGAGGATGATAATGAGTTGGGAAAGCTTCCCAACTGATGGAAAGGGTGTTTTAATCTGGAAACCTTTGGGTAGTTTGTCCCTGTTTGATGCTTTTATATCCAAGTTGATTTCCCCAGACCTCAGTGCTGATAAATATGTATAGTGAGTACTACTGTAGCTCTGTCAAGTTTTTTTTTTTTCTCCCCTGGTGCAGCCTAGTTTATCTTCTTTTATGCCCTGAAAACTATTCTTAGTACGTGGTTGTTTTTCTTGAATTAAATGAGTGAATAATCACTATTTCATTCACTGTCCTTACATATGTTTAAATATAGTATTAACCTAATCTTCTTATATGCTTTTCCTTCTGCTGCTCCTGAGTTCCTAAAGGAATCAGGTTCACTATTAGTAAGATCTATGAATGAACTTGCCTGGAAATTAAATACTTCTTTTGAGCTTTGGCTTGTGTTTATTGCCAAGATGATAATTTATTCATATATTTGGACAGCAGCATCATTCTTCATGCACGTAACTTCTGTGCTGTCAAGAGAACTTCTTCTGCGTACAGATTCCTCAGCTACAGTCTGTGACATGGTTTTGGTTTTTTTTTTCTTCCTGCTTGGAAGGGAAAACGATTGTTTGGTGGCAAGCCTTTGGTGTTCCATTTTAGGGAGGAAGGAGGAAGGGAGCTCTCCGTGGTACCGTGCGGGGCCGCCGGGCTGCGGGTGCTTGCTGCCGCCAGGAGGGACGAGGGAGGCTCGTCCTGCTCTCCCGGTCCACCACATCCCTGTTACATAAGATACTATATGAATTATAGTACCTATTATAGTAGCAATTATAGTATCTATTTCCTAGATTTTTAAAATATTAGTATATATGATAGATATATATAAGCAATTTCAATAAATATACCCAGTGTTCCTATAACCCTATACTTTTTTTTTCTTTCTCTCATCAATGTGTTTCCAATCACAATGCCTAGCTGGCTTTTTTTTTTTGTGGCCCAGGTAATACTCCATGCTACTGGATAGTATTCCCAACCCCACTGCTTATTTTCCATCTCCTTTGTCCTCCTTGTGTGCTTTTGCTCAGACAGGTTTCAGTCAGCAGTTCAGCTGATGCTGGGCCATGACACTTTTGGGGACAGTTGCCCAGCCTGACTGTGAACACCCACAGCTTCTCTCAGCATCTGTGATGCCCTTGCTGGCTTTCAGCCTTTTTCAGGTTCAGGGTTCATAATGTTAGAAGGAACCTCCAAGGATTATTTAGCTCCTGGCCCTGCGCAAGACAACCCCAAGAAGAGCTGTGGCTTGTTTGCCTTTCAATATGTTCTTTCTTCAGTCCTTTGTTTAGTAGATTTGCTTTCTTTTAAAGTTTGCTTTCCACACTTAAGTGAGGTTCCCAGATAGCTGTGAGAACATTTTCTAAGTAACTGCTCCTGATGGCTTTCAGTGAATATGGAAGGAACGAGAAGTACATTTGATTATTGTAATAAAATCTCTGTTGAGGAATAGGGCTATTGACTGTTCCTCTCTTGCCAGAGTATCACCTGATTTGTAGGACAGCTTAGATGAAGCAGGCTGCTTTTAAAGTAAAGAAAAATAGCCAATATTTTGAAGGTCATAGCTTTTAGAATGCTTTGGTAGAAAGTAGGGAAAGGAATTTTTCTTCTGGTAGCTTTCAGTGTAGCAGAGCTCCTCAGCATTATTTATGGCTTTGGCTTGGGTATTTTTACATCTCCCTGGGTCACAGACCTTCCTTGCTGTCTTCTGGTGTTTTCTTGCCTAGGTTTGGGATGCTGCTGTAGTCCAAATTAGACATAAATTGTAAAAATACAAAATAATACAAAAATAGTATTGAGTATTTTTTACATCCAGTTATACTTAAAATGCATACAAACACCTCTTGATCCAGCAGTTGTCCTGGCAGCATTGCTAGTGTATGCTACTTTAATATGTGTGCAGTGGGTAGTTTTGAGTAAATGACTTTTGGATCTATCTTAGGAGGCTGCTGATGTTCTTTTTGGAGGATTTCACCTCCCAGAGCTAAGACTTGGTTTCTTGTAAAGTGCATGTTCACAGTGCATAGGTTATCCTTGAGAGAACAGCCAACTCCCTGTATTTCTGAATCAGTAGATGCTTCTTCAGAGAAAATGCATGCAGTATGTGCATATATTAAAAATACATGCATATGTATAATATTTTATCTTCGGTACTTTGTCCAGAAGAAAAACTTCAGTCTAAAAATAACTACAGTAAAAGGTCACTAAAGTAGGCTCATAATACAAATTCCACTCAGCATGGAGTTTTTTTGGCATATGAACTGATAGACTCTCTGCTTCTGTGGCTGAGATCTCTTAAGTATTCTTGATGGCATTAAATGGCTTTCTCTCCATGGTTTTGTTGTCCTGAACCTGAAGGAAATGTTATGTCCTGAGTTATTTGCTCCCCTGGGTTGGTGTGCCAGGGGAATGAGGATTTTCCATCCTCTTGCCTGGAGCAGGTACACCACAGTCTGTGCAGAAGCAGTGCTGCTGCTGTTTTAAAATCTTGGGGACCTCTGGTGGGGTCATCCTTGGACCTTATGCCTGTGCTGCTGTAGGTGTTGGGAGCAGCAGGGACAGAGGAAGGATGTGGTGATGGTCCAGGTGTGCGTGTGCCCTGTGAGATGGGGGGGGGATAGCAGCAGGCATCTTGGGTGGCTTCACTTTTGCCTGGAGTGGAAATACAACTGAGCAGGGAAGACACAACTCTCTGGTGTCCAGCAAAATCACAGGCAAGTGATTTCTTCAGTGCTTCACCCATGTCCCAGGTGAAGGCTGGTGTCTCTTGGATTTGTTATCTTTCTTCCTCAGCTCCTGGCTGCTTGGTAGTGGGTGCTGCCTGGCAGCTGCCTGCCTGTGGCACACGAGGAAGGCTGGCAGCTCTGTCCTTCTCCTGGGGCACCTGGATGTGCTTTCTGGAGGGTTGTAGAAGGATAGATGTGCTTGGGGCTGATCCAGTGTACTTGCTCTGCCAACACCTGCAGCATGTATCAATTCTGCCTGAAAAGCACAGACTACTTGCCTTTGATTCTGTACTTGTGCTCCCTTCCAGGACTGATAATTGTTTCCCTTTTTCCTTTTCCCCCTTTATTTGTGCAGTCAGACTCTGATTTGTTCTTGAGTGAGCAGCCCTTTAGGGTACTTCTCTCTGAGCCATGTATCACCCTGTAGTCCTTCTCTGTTTGCCTTCTGCTTTGATGTGATGCTGATTTGCAAAGTTGGGCTGGGTCATGTATGCACAGACTGCCCAGAAAAGCTGTGGCTGCCCCATCCCTGGACATGTTCAAGACCAGGTTGGACAGGGCTCGGAGCAACCTGGGATAGTGGAAGGTGTCCCTTCCCATGGTAGGATTTGGAATGAGATGAGCTCTAAGGTCCCTTCCAACCCAAACCAGTCTGGGATTCTATGATCTGGAACTTTAATAACTTATTCATTCATTCTTGCCCTCTAAATAGTTTCAGGTTTGTCTTCCTGGGAGATTCTTTGGGGCTATTTTGTGTAAATAACTTAGTAGATAAAGTAGGTGTAAGTGTTTCAACTCCCATTTATCTTGTTTTCTTTGGCTATCAGGAACAACTTTAATATTCAGCTTTTCAGATAACAAATTATGTTAGGTTATTTATCAATTTTTATCTGAACTCAAAAAGGCTAATGAAAATTAATGTACGAGTTACCTCCCAACATCTCAGCCCCTGGGAGTAACACATTACAACTGTCTGATACAGTCTTGAGTCGTTGTCTTGATGCACTTAAAAGCTTTGGTCCATTTCCCCTCTGATGTGGTTTTTGTTCAAGGGGGACTTTATTGCTCTCTACAACTCCCTCACAGTACTTTGTAGCCAGATTGGGATACATTTCTTCTCTCAGACAAC
The DNA here is from genome assembly GCA_003676055.1 of Chloebia gouldiae. NCBI lineage: Eukaryota > Metazoa > Chordata > Aves > Passeriformes > Passeridae > Chloebia > Chloebia gouldiae. The sequence continues at coordinate 103,682 of QUSF01000070.1, read as the reverse complement.
ACAACGAAGGTGACAGGATCAGAGGAAATGGCCTCAAGTTGTGCCAGAGCACATTTAGATTGACTAGTAGGAAAAATTTCTTCACTGGAAGGCTGGCCAGGCATTGGCACAGACTGTCTACAGCAGTGGTGCAGTCACCATCCCTGGATCTGTTCAAAAGGTGTGTAGATGTGGCACCTGGGAGCATGATTCAGTTGTGAATGTGGAGGTCCTGTCTTAAGAGCTGAACTCAATGATCTTAGAGGTATTTTCCAGCTTTGTGATTCTGTGATTCCATGTGTGAGTAATGTAGAACACAGTTCCTGACCTGTGCCTCATCATGCCAGCATCTTCCCTCTCTCACTCTTCTCCTGCCCTATCCAAAATCTTCTTTTCCTTGCTTGTCTTGTCAAACTCTGGGATATATTAGTTTCTTGAATATGAAGGTGGTAAGTCCCATTTCTGCACAACGTGGCTGAAAAGTGTCTAATATTCTGTGATGGCAAACACTCTGCCCACACACCCGAGCAGTGATGGCACTCAGATTTTACACCGTAAGTGTGGTTGGTGGTGGTTTTTTTTTGTTTTGGTTTGTTTTTTCTTGGTTTTTATTTTTTTGTTTCTTTAACATACAGTAACTTGACATTGAATAACTCAAGAAACTGCTCTGAAAGAGGCAGTTTGAGTCAGTCTTGTTAGAGAGATCCTGACAGCCATTTGCAGATCCTAAGGAAGGCTTCCAGGATCTCAGAAGACTGGTGGGAAGTCAAGGTGCATAAAAAGTTAGCTTGAAATTCTTCAAATCTGCTCATATTTTAGTAGGAGAAAAGCAGAAATGTGATTGTAAAAGTGAAATGTAGCATTTTAATATTCTTAGAAGTTCAGCAGCTTGTTATTCCTAAAACCTTGCAGGGATGAGAGAGATGTTAAAATCCTGGAAGTCACCACTATGGAAATGCAGACTGTCAGTGAGACTTGAGTCACAAACACAGGGTGCTTCTAGTTTAGCTTGTTGCTGCCATGCTCCCTCTCTGGGACAGCCTCAAGGTGGGCCTGTGTGGAGAAGAAAACTCAGTTTAAGATGCTGCCACTGGTTTTTTGGTTCCTTGCTGTACTGGACACTTGATGTCTTTTCCTTGTCCAGTGTGATGGGGTGAGAGCCACTACATGCTCAGTCCTTGCTGTGGTCTGGTTCCATCCCTGCATCACTCCTCTGCAGTCTCCAACTCTGCCCAGAGCACAAAATTAATATCCATAGAGAAGCAGCAAGAAAACAACTGACCTGGAAATATGTTTTCCAGCAAACCCAATCCTTTGTTGGGAAAACAGTATGATTCAGGTTTCTTTCACAGCTTTTTAACTTCTCTGTGCATAGAGTTCCTGTTAGGTGCAAGTTAAAGCTAAAGGAATAAAGAGCTCTAAAGCTCTTCCACATTAAAGGCATAACGTATATTTAAAAATAATATTAAGCCTGGTAAAAAGGCTGTTGGTGGTGCACTTGTGCAATCCATGATTTTTTTTTCCCCCTGGTGTAGTTTGTGCTTTCTGGCATTTTGTGCACAGCAGATGCAGATGCTGTATCTCCCATGGGGGAAGCTATTGGTGAGCTGCAGGCTGCTAGAGAATGGTTGGCATTGAGAGTCAAAGGATAAGCCCAAAATTCCCCCTCTGTCCTCATGGGACTCCACCTAGAGTGCTGTGTCCAGGTTTGGGGTCCTGAGCACAAGAAAGATGTGGGCCTGTTAGAGTGGGTCCAGGGGAGACCTTGGAGGTGCTCCAAGGGCTGAAGCCCCTGCTCTGGAGACAGGCTGGGAGAGCTGGGGAGATCACCTGGAGGAGAGAAGACTGTAGGGGCACCTTAGAGGCTCTTCCAGTGCCTGAAGGGGCTCCAAGAGAGCTGGAGAGGGACTTCAGGCAAGGGCCTGCAGTGAAGGAAAAGGGGGAATGGCTTCCCATTGACAAAGGGCACCATTAGATGGAATACTGGGAAGAAATTCTTGGCTCTGAAGGTGGAGAGGCCCTGATACAGGTCACCCAGAGAAATTGTGGCTGCCCCATCTCTGAAGTGTTCAAGGCCACACTGGACAGAACTTGGAGCAGCCTGGGATATTGGAAGGTGTCCCTTCACTGGAAGATGCCCCTTACTGGTGGCTGGAACAAGATGGTCTTTAAAGTCCATTCCAACCCAAACTGTTCTGAGATTGTATGAAATGTGCACAGTCAGTGACTGTATTAAGCCTTGTTTCCAGCTTGTACATTTTACCTTGGTGAGCTCTTTCTACTGATGTTGCAGCACCCTCTTCTACTGTTCTGTCTTCATCTCGGGGCAGTACTGCAGTCAAGTCGCCTCACATCATCAAAACTGAAGGAATTTGTTTTCTGGATATGTCTTTGCCTCTTGGATCTTTTCAGCAGGGGGGTGTTTTAAATATCTGTCATGTCACTTGTCCTCTGTCAGGTGCTGAGAGATAGCACTTGGCTTCTCAGTGTTCTGCTTTTAAATCCAGGGATAAATCACATTGGTCCTTCAGGCTGTAGGCGTGGTCTGGGAGCTCCCAGTGAAGGGTGTATCACTTTAGGCATGGCTTAGCATGCACCACTCTTCATCCCACCGTTGCTAATTCCGAGTCTGTCTCCCAGTTTGTCAGCAATCTCTTGTTACACCAGGAGGCTGGAGGCAGTGGCACAGCCATCCCAACCTGTTTTAAAGGCAGAGGTCTGGGAATAAAGTGCCTTGTTCTGGCACTCCTGAAGCAATAAACTTTATTTAAGGACTGTGGAGAGTGACTTCACAGGTACCAGCCAGATAAGATATTCACACATCCTTAATGCACAACAGAATACTCACACATCCTTAATGCACAACATAATCTCATGGCTTTGAACACTGTTAAACTGAGTGATAATTATTTGGCATCTTTTATTAAACATTTATTTCTGAGGCATTTTTCCAAAGACTAATGTAAAGTGCAAAGTGTCCTCATGTATCTAATCTTTGCCCTAGGGTGAGAGTAAGACTGAAAATAATCAAGTCTGCCTTGTTGCAAAGGCTGGAAAATATTATTGCTGTTCAAAGGAATAAAGATTTGCATTCTGCTAGTAGGTACTGCACATACAATCTTGAAGGAAGTTTTACAGGTTTTTTGTTGTTTTGTTTTTTTAATGTGTTAAGCTGAAAACTCTGGTTGATCACTACAGCATTGAGAAGAGCTTTCAGCAGTTTTATCAAGTTGGTGCAGCAACATCTGCTCCAAATTGGGGCATCTTCCAGTGTCAGACTTCATCAGTGTGGTGGGATGGGTGGGTTGTCCTGTCTCTGCTTCTCCTGTAGCCTAAATTCTTGTTCACAATTTGTCTGTAGTGAAAAAATACTTACTTTTCTTTTTAGCTGTTGTCTAAAAACTACTAATACCAAACAGAGAAATTACAACTGACTTTTTAAATTCTGCTGCTGCTGCTTAGTCTGGAGGTTGCACTGTTGTACTGTTTCAGTTTGACTAATGTTTAAAGCAGCTAAATGAGTAATGTAAACATTTAAACACTAGCTATAGTGAAAACATCAGCAACAAGATTAAAGCCTAAGCTCCCCTGAAGACATTTATGGTAATTTTGCTCATGTTAATGATTCCTTTGGCTTCAGTCACATTCTGTTCTAAGGTAACTGTTCTTATATGGGATGATCCTGTGAAAAGAGGAGTGGCATTAAAACCTTTGATTTTGAAATAATGTTGTTTCAGTATCAGAATTTATTCTTAAGGCTTCAGGATGACAAATGTACCAGTACACCAGTGAATATAATTTTTCAAACATAGGAGATGGCAAAATTAAAAGTTAGAAGTGAAGAGTTTCTTGCTGATACTATGCAAATATATGGAACTACTTTTTGGTGAGAGAATATTTGAAAAATACTTTACTGTGCTTCTTCAATATTTTTTTGATAATTATATGTTTTAGAATAAATTATGAACCTACTTTTGTTGGTTTGTTGCAGTAAAAACTTGGATAATACTTTATGGAGTAGCATTCTCTTTTTTATTTTATCCATAGATTCCTGTTGCTTAATCCATAATTATCCATAATTATTTTATCCTCATTTCCTGTTGCTGATTTTTCATAGCTTTTGAAGTGTCAGTGAACTTTGTTTCAATGTCTTGTGTACCTGTTTGTAAGTTCCAAAAGAGTTTGTTTTATATCAAGGGAAGGAGAAGCATTTGACAGCTTGTATGATATATAAACTGTATTTCTTTTTCCAGTTGCAGCATATATGTCCTTTTTTTCTAAACTTGTTTTTTCATTGTGGTGCTCAGTTGCTATTCTTCCTTAATTTAATTTAGAATTTTAAATGAGCAGTTCAAAGAGGCTGTAGGGAGTATGGGTTGGATTTGGGCTCTTGTTTCTTTAATTCAGATTGATAAACTGAAGTACGTCATAGATGTCGAATTGTTTCTTCATATTTAGATGGAAAATGTTTTCAGAGGAAAACCCTCTGAAAGGTTCTGTAGTTCTGTAGTTGTGCTGTTGAACTGCATTTATAGTTTATGGTGTATGAAAAAACATGTCATGTCACAATCACAGAATATCCTGACTTGGAAGGGACCCACAAGGATCAAGGAATCTGACTGCTGGCCCTGCACAGGACGCCCCAAGAATCCCACTATGTGCCTCAGAGCACTGTCCAAACACTTCTTAAACTCATGTCTTTTACTGGAGCCTCACACTATTGTTTTCTGGGATCAGGAACAAAGTCTTCCTTCAAGGCATTTCTTCCTCACATTCCCTGGGTGAATTTACACTGGCAGATAGTGATAGGGTAAGGGGAATGGTTTTAAACTAAGAGAGGAGAGATTTAGCTTAGGTGTTAGGAGGAAATTCTTCCCTGTGAGGGTGGTGAGGCCCTGGCACAGCCTGCCCAGAGAAGCTGTGGCTGCCCCATCCCTGGAAGTGTCCCAGGCCAGGTTGGATGTGGCTTGAAGGATCCTGGACTAGTGGAAGGTGTTCCTGTCCATGGCAGGACACTGTACTGAGATGAGGTCCCTTCCAACCCAAACTATTCTACACTGGATTTAACATACCTGTGGTTTTTATCATGAATCAGCAGTTGAGGTGCCTCAACTGATTTAATTTTCTTTTTCAACATGTGAGAAGTAAATTAAATAGGAAAGTAAATACAGAAAGTTTGGAAGTGATGGGTTTTTTTTTATCCTGACCATAGAGCTGGTGCTGAGTGATGAGTGCCTCCAGGTTGCTGCCTTGTGTTTGGGTGGTTTTTGCAGGTTTATGTCTTGAAGTGATACTCTCAGATGTTTGTTTTGATTCTCATTGTCTTGAAATATTTTCAGCTAGTCTTTAAAAAGTTAATATTTCAAGATATTCTTAAGTGGCCAACATGCTGTGTTCTTCAGATAATTTTCAAGTATCCTTTGCTGCCCTGGGAGAAATCATGGACATGTTTCTGAACTTTTTAGGGTAAATTAACTCACTAGTAAGGGAAAAGAATTGGTTTATTGATTTTTTTTTTTTTTTTGCAAGGTAACAATATGGAAATGCTGTGGCAAAGTGCTGTAGCTCCTCCTAGAAGAGCCCCTTCTGGCAGGCTCTCCCTGCAGAAGGTGTTGGGGAAGCATGTCATGACTGGAAAAAGCCCCAAAATAGCCATTTGCCACTAGACAGGGCCAGGTAGGACATGCTGAAGATCAGAGCATTTTTCCTGGCTTTTATAACATAGTGGTTTTTCCTTTTCTTTTCTGTTTAGAGTTTTCACTGGTTTAAGGTGTTACAAGTCTCAGTTTTTCCTCCACCTGTCTTTACTGCTCACAGTATAACAAAAATAATTATTAAGATTAGCTTTTTTTCCTAACTCTTAACCCTGGCTGGTTCTTTCTCTGTAAAACTCATTGCAGCTGTCAGTTTGTAAGGACTTTTGGTACTTAGTGGTAAAGTTAAAATCTCAATTTTCATGGATTGTTTTTAGTTTATTAGGGAATTACTGACTGGAGTAATGTTGTGTATAGGGAAGATAATGTGAAACATAAATTAACTCAAGGATATACTAATATAAAATCTTAGTTAAAAACTGTGAGCAGTGTGTTTTCTCAGGATTAATTTGTAACTTAAAGCAATGCTCACATAGGAAGAGAATAATCAAAACCTTGTTTTTAAAACACATTTTTGGTGGTTGTTGCCACAAATATGGAATTTTCACATCACACCTAATTTATAGCTCATTTTCAAAGAGTTTGTAGGTTTTTATTCTGATATGGGCACATTAGGTTGGGACTTTGAACTCAGTATTCTGGGATTTTTCCTGCTTTATGCTAAGACCAATATAGTATTTACATACATCTTTTCATTTTTATTGGAAAATGCCAGTATCAAGTGTTGAAATTGAAATGTCCTAAAAGCTGGGATCAAATCAATGCAATATGCTAGTTTATGGACTTGAAATATTATGTCAGATCCCTTTTTGACCAAACTAGTTTCAGAGATGTGCAGGCATGGGGTTGTGTTGTGTAGCTGTGCTCTGTGTAATGTGAATTCAGTGCAGGTTTCTGCAGGGTACCAGCACCCTCTCGTGGGCTGTGTGATTGTGATTTGGGAACTGTTTTAGAATAGTCTTATCTTCACACTGGTAAGGCCCCATCAGTATTTTTGTACAACTAGGAGGTTGTCTGTTAAATTAAAGCTGTCTGTTCCTGGTCCAGCAGTTGTGCTTATTCATGGAAATTAAACTGCTCACAGCATCCCCGTTATCCTGCATCCTCCTTAGAGTCAGAATCACAAAATGGTTTGGCTTGGAAGAGACCTTAAGAATAGGGTCTTAAGAATGTGTTTTACCCTACATCTGCCAGTTGTTTTCCACCCCAATGCTGGTAGTTGAGGGATTTTCCTGTTTTGCAGGAGAATGGAGTCTGATCTCAGTGGGATCAAGAAAATGGTGTTTGGAAAGGGGGTTGTTGCATGAGGGGCCTTTTACAGGGATTATAATCACTCCCTAAAAATAAAAACTGAAGATCTAGATTTAAAAAAAAATCTTAACAAGATGAGAACTCTGGATTTGCTTTCAAGTTGGCTGTGATAGTACAGACGTTTATATCAGTTTTACACCATTATTTACCACATTTTTTCTGAACCTCTCTCCTAGAAGGTACAGAGATTGCAGATTGGGTTCTACTACATAATTGCTTGTACCTTAGGGATGTTTCTTCTGAAACAGTATTAGGCATCCTGAGTCTTGATTTATTTTCTTAATTTTTTTTTTTTGTCCAGAATGTCTTTGTAAGGGTAACAAAAGACTTGGCTCTGGGGCTATGTATCTGTAATATGGACTATTTATTTTTAGACAATCAGAAATGTGTCCCTTTTAAGGTCAGGAGTTGCTATTTGTAATGCACAAATTTTTAATGAACCAAGCAATTGACTGGATTTTCTCTTCTTTCAGGTTGCAGAATCAGCATGTGTTTCCAATAGTTAAAAAGGTAAGCACACTACATTTGCAAACATGGAGCTGGATTCTCTGTTTTCTGATTGATTCATTTGGCTCATAGCTTGGAGGAGGAGAGACTTCATCTTAATGTACTTGAACACTTATTTAGTACTTTCTTGGTTTATCTTTAACTTTTATTTATGTTTGGACTCTAAATCCCTTCACAATTATTGGATTAGCAGCTTGAAAATAGAGGGGATACTGGTTTACAAGTTGATATTACAAAAAGTTGGTTACCCTTCTGGGTGCAAATTTGTACCCAATGCATATTAATAGAGTAAATAAGCAGAACTGGCATGTAAGACTTGAGAGTTTGCCGAGTGTTTGAGCAAAGCTTAATAACTGATTTGGGTGGGAAAAGAGGAAATAAGACCAAATTGTAAGTCTGCCTCCTAATTCCAATCATCAGCCTACTTCTATGACTGTTTTTTTTTCTTTTTATGGACAAGATATCTGAATTTCTTTTAATCTCCTTCAAAACTATTTTAGATTTTTCTTCCAATTAGCGATTATTTTCCTTAGTACTGGATAGCTGTATCAATTATCTTTTAAGTTATGCTGAAAATATTAATATTACTTACTTGGGAGGTCCAGGCTCCTCAATTTTTCTCTCTGAACAGTTACCACTTTTGCCTTGGTAGCACATCATAAATACATTTCTGACAGTTACAGATACTTGAGGAGTCCTTCAGAAAAAAAATGCGTTAAAATGAGATGTTCAGTCCTAACAGTAACCTGATAAGAAGGTTAGAGACAAAGGAATAAATCTGCAAACTTCTTAAGTTATTTCTAATTGGGAGCAGAACTCTAGACTTCCTTGGTCAAGAGAACAATAGATGCACCTCAATTATTTCTGTAACAGCAGATGGTGCTGTTGGAATGGATTTAATCACCTGAGGAACAGACTCCAAGCTGACCCGTAAACTCCAGTATGAGGATTATATCAGAACTCCTGGGGTTCCCAGTGTGCAGCCAGCAGCTCTGGATCTGGAATTTGTGCAGAGCAGCTTCTCAGGCTGTAGTTTAGCTCCTACCAATTCTAGCAGTTGGTGCTGATCTATATTCATTCTTGCTGAAGTACACAAAACTAAAAGGAAAACTGCTGTTGGCCTGCAATATTGTCCTTGTGCTTGAAAAATACCCAGCTTGCTTGTGGGAGCAAAAAATTTTAAAAATCTTTAAAAGCACTTCAAAAATACAGTGTATGAGTATTTCTTCAAAGAGTGTGTAAAGTAAGCTGATAATGGGGACCAAATCTATAAGTAAATTGAGATTTTCAAGGATGTTTTGGTGCATGGAGATTTTCATGTGATAGCTATTAAAAATTTATCATATGATAGGTGATGTATATAAGTATACTTTATATCTATGTAAAATAGGGATTGCAGCACGGTCTCGAGCCTCCTGCTGGCAGGGAACCTGATGAGAAGGGACTAAAGATGCCACAGCTGCAGGGTCTCTAATTTGGGCTCACAAATCCTTCATCACAAGTTATAAATCCATGGAGTAATAGGCTTTGTTCCACTGGGCTAGGTGACAGAGGGAAGAATTGAGGAGATGCTGAACTTTTCCATCAGTCTTGCTTTGTTGCTTCTGATCTCACTTAGGTTAGTTTACCTCTGGGGTTTGGGTGGAATATGCTTGAGTTGTTTAGTGTCTCTGCATTCCTGGTTCAGGGATACAGGTGAAATGGGAGTATTGCAGATGGGTAGGTCCCAAATTCTACCTGGGAACTGCTTTTTCTTTAGAGAGAAGGCAGCCTGTTTTCTCCTTGATGCTCAGCGAGTGTCAAATGTGTGAAATGTTATGGGATTTACTGCTTCCAACACACACATCAACCCTGAATGCCATAGTTCTGTTCTGTGTGCAGCATTTACTTCCTTGCACTTGGTTTTCAACCTGCTTTTGTCTAATCATGTGGACATTATAACGTATTTAAGGATATTGAGTATTTAACTTTATGCATATTACGGATTGGTTATTACAGGGTTTTTCAGCATGGAGAAGAGAAGACTCTGGGAGACCTCATTGTGACTTTCCAGTACCTAAATGGGGCTTATGAAAAAGTGGGAGGGTGACTTTTCATGTGGACAGATAGTGATAAAAGAAGAAGAAATAGTTCTAAACTAGAAGAGGATAAATTTAGATTAGATGTTAAAAATAAATTCTTCCCTCTGAGGGTGGTGAGGCCCAGAGAAGCTGTGGCTGCCCCATCACTGGAATTGTTCAAGAGCAGATTGAACAGGGCTTGGAGCAACATGGTCTAGTGGAAGATGTCCCTGCCCATGGCAGGGGCTGGAAAGAGGTGAGCTTTCAGGTCCCTTCCAATTCAAACCACTGGTCTATGATTTTGTTCTATCTTTTATTTCCTAAAATTTTTGTTAATGTTACACCTGCAGTGGGTCACCAAGTTTCTCTCCCAAGTGCACTGTGTATGTTCTTTAGACAATAGTCTGATCTTAGAGATCTTTTTCCCTCTTCAAAGCTGTCATCCTTCAAGGCCTTGTCTTAGGCCTCCTTCCTGAGTGTCCCAGACTGCCTTGAGGAGCAGGGGTTGGTAGAGTTAGGAGCTGCTTTGGGAAGGAGAGCTACAAAGGTGACCTGAAGAAGTCTCTTTTCAGTCTTCACACCAAATTTTATGAATAAAATCTCTGACAAGTTAGGGTAGATAAAGTACTTATTAAAAGCAAAATCACTTCTGGCTTCAGATAGCTAATGGAGGAACTCTTTCCCAGAAGGAAGGAGAAATACACATTGTTATGTATCTCAATCTTGACCATGCTGAGAACAAGGTGGTAAAAATTTGAGCAGCTGAAGGAATTATGGTAAAAAGTTCAGTAGTTGCACAGGCTGTTCTTTGCATTTTACAAATTATGCTGTTTTCTCCACGATTCAAATCCTCCTAAGGGAATTCTCATCCTCCTAAGGGATGTTTTTTCCCTTTCTCTCTTTGTCAGTGTTGCTGTTCCTTCAGAGCTGTGTAGATGTAGATACCTCACCCTCCATGTCCTTGGTCTGTCACACACAGCTTACTATGTATTGAAATGTGACACTTGGGTTGAAACTGTTAATTAGCACGCAGAACAACACACCAAATTAGGCACAGCTCTAGTTTGGGGAGGTGCTCTTTGATGGGACTCTTTTCCTCCTGATCTTCTTAGTGGTGAACATGTGACTGTGGCATGACTATTGCATTGGTAGCTTGTTCCTCCATAGTTAGTTCTTCTTTCTAAATTCAGTGTCAACTGAGCTCAAATGATGCTGTTGCTCTTTCTTCATTCTCAGAGAAGTAATCCATGTCTGATAACACGGATGCTGAAGTAGAACTTGAGTTCCTTTGAAGTGGGGAAGTTTGACGCTTTTAGTGCTTAGGCTTCATACAGACATAATTACAGTCACTCAGTCTCTGCTCTCCATCACAGTCTGGAGATGTAAAAGCTGTTATCTGGGATCTGGGGAATGAGTGCCAGCAGGTAGAGCTCCCTGTTAGCACATCAACCCAGTTCCAGTGGTGAGCTGGAGCTTGTTGGGTTTGGTTAGTGAAGTACTCCTACTTTAAGATGACAGTGGCAATGTTTTTCAAAAAATGCCAACCTGGATAGTTGTCAAAATATGATGGTTCATGTAAATCATCTACTAGAGATCATCTAGATTCAGTCATGTGCTGTGTTCCTGATGTACTGAGAAATAAAGATTTGAGAGCAGCTGGAAAATGCTTTTTTGTCCTGTGAGGTTTAATCTGAGGGCAGGATTAAAGAATAGCTGCAACCCTTCAGCCTGTGCTGATGATCTGTAGGATCTACAGGATCAATATATGTTTGTTGGTCACTCATATGGGAAAACAGGATGATACCACGTTATCCCATAATGTCACACGTTACTTTTCAGTTAATGAAAAAGCTGGAAAATACTACAGGTGATGTTGACAATGGAGGCCTCTTGCCCAGGCCTGATAGAAACCCTTGTATGGAAAGTCTGTGGCTAAAATGTATATGAGATTGGTGTATTTATGTATTCCTGCTATTCCAACTACATTCTGCGCCTTTTGAGGCAGTGTATGAAATGGTAACATGAGAAACAGTTGTAAAGGATGCTGAAGGTATCTTGTTTCATGCACTAGGCTGTAAAAATATTTCCTTGCTTATGTCTCTCATTATTGAGCTACAAGACTGAAGAGTTGCCCTCCTTTATTAATAACAAAAAAATTAATTGTGCCTTTCCACACCTAGCACTGAGGATGGCCTTTGATCTAGCCCTTCTCAGAGAATTGTCCTTCCTTGCCCTTTCTGTGTGACAAAGGGTTAATTGTCACATGTGCCTCTGGCAGTGGGTGAGGGTGAGCTGCATCCTCTGCTTATCTTTGTTCCCTGGACTGTGCACCAGTGCACTCCAGGCTTCCAGGGGCTAGGCAGAGGAAGCACAGGAATAACCCTCCTTTTGGGAATAGGTTGCTTCTGCTTTGCGAGGGGGTGAGGGGTGGCACAGGGTTACATGGCATCATGTCAAGCCATGGCTCTGGGCATGGGGAACCTCTGCAGCATGGCCCGGAAGCGCAGGAGGATGAAGCGATCTGAGAGGAAAGGTAGGGCTTTCATTGCTTCATTTCAGTGCTGGAACAAAGGAGCCATTGTGGGGAGTGGTGGTGCTGTAAATGTCGTTTTCAGATGAGGTTTGAACCTCTTTGCTAGGTGCAGCTTCAGTGTTTGCACTTTGGATTCATAAGAAATCCAGTTTGTTGGAAATACTTTGAGCAAGATCTATTTCCCACTGTTTTATTTCATTTGACTTTGAAAGTTTGGAAGGAGAGGACTTTTTAACAAATATGAAACTTCTCTAAAACTGCAGCTTTCTGACTTACACTGTTTTCTAATAGTTCTGCGACATCTCTCAGGTTAATGGGATTTTTTCCATATATGCTATTCACTGAATCTAAAGTGTTGTTAGCTGCTAAATTTCTCTTTCAAAACATATTTAGGTTTTCTCTCAGTAATGAGAATAAACCAAGGTAACTCTTAAGGTCTTTCACAATTCTTTTTTGCATGCAGTCAATACCTAGGATATTGAAACAGAAGAAATGCAGGTTATCTCTAAGTCCTCATGTGTTGTGTACTTGCTATAGCTAACATTTACCTAAAAATCTCTTTAAGTAGTCTCCTGTGGAAACAAAGGCAAGTTCTGTTGTGTTGGGTGCTGCATTTTTGAGTACTTCTGGTGTTCTTTCTATCTTTGGAAATACTCTACAGGAATTAAAGTCTTTAAAACCAGGAGAAGATTAAAAGTGTACTTTTTCCTGGCTCTGGTTAAATTAGCATACATGTAGGTACTGTTTTCCCATTTGATATGTCTGGCTTTTAATGCATCTAGGAAGAGAAGGGTTTTTGTAGTCAGAACATTTCAGGGTGTAGTGCTGTAGTGCAGAATCCCTTGACTTCAGTGAGTGAATTTAGGTAAGAGCTGAGTGTACATTTATTGCTCTGTGTTATGAGCAAAAAACTCCCCTCTGCTACACCAGCACACTGCAGTCAAACCCTCAATTTCTTTTATCAGTATACCTGAGAGAACAGTCCTTGTAGCCGTGGAGCTGTCTTCTGCCACAGCCCCATTCCACACAGAACCTGCTGTAAATATACTGACAAAGTGTAAATCACTTTGTATTTATGGCACTTATTCCTTATTGCTGTTCTTGGAAGATTTGTTAATCTCTGAACAGCAAGCTTTTTCCTTTACTCTTTTATTTTTTTTCCCAAATAAAAGTTTTTTCCAGTGCTGAGAATGTTACTCTAGTTGTGTCCCTTATCCCATAGCAGGATTTTAGGAATGAAACTCGGGAATTCATCATACATACCTTGGTGTCCAAGGCAGATGCATAGCTTCAGTGAAGTCCTTTTGGAAGGTCTCATTGCCCAGATGTCACTGACCATTACCCAGTCTCGTGTGGTGTCAGTGTCTGTAGGACCTGAGATGTTCCTAGATGTCAGTTGCTCAACGGGTTGTTTACAGGCAGTGATTGTGTTTATTAATGCAGTTTTGCTGCTTGAATAAAAGTTTGGAAGGTCAAAGAACCCAGAAATGCTGTTCCTCCTTCAAAGTGAAATGATAACTGAATCACTGATGATTGTAGAAGTAATCAAGCATGCCTTGGCAAGAGAGGAAGCTTTTCTTGAGCAGTCTGGGCTCAGAGTCCATTTAATGAAAACATCTCCCCTCTCTTTCTGAGGGCATAGGTCCTATTTTATATGAAAGGACTTTGAAAAAGCTTTTTTCATATTATCAAATCCTCTATCTTTGAAAGCCAGGTGGAGGAAAAAAAAATCCATGGATTACAGTGGGAGGAAGTTTGGAAGATAGATCTGTATACAGAGTACTGAGTTCCTTTTCTCTGCCCAGCTCAGTGCTGTCCCCTATACATTATTCATAGAGTTGTAGAATGTTAAGGGATTGAAATGGACCTTCGAGATCATGGAGTCCCAGCTGTGGGCAGGGACACCTCCCACCACACCAGGTTGCTCAAGGCCTTATCCAGCCTGATTTTGAACAGTGCTGGGGTTGGGGCATCCACAACATTGCATACTCTTTAAATATCTGATACATTCTCTTCCAAGTATTTTTGATTTGAAGTGTGTGGTTGTTAGAAATTAGTTGTAATGGAAATCAGTTACTTGTATAAAACACACACAGTCTTGTAGTGCCCTCTTAAGAGTGAGGGAGGCTTAGCTTTGGGAAGTGGGATGGAATCGCCATCCCTGGAATTGCTCAGGAAACAAACAGACATGGCATTTCATGCTTTGGTTGAGTGGACACACTCATATTCAGTCAAAGGGTGAACTTTACCTTGAAGGCCTTGAAGTTAATGGTTCTGTGACTCTTATGTTCTTTACCAGAGTGATCTGCTGGTGCAGTTGTGGGGACTGGAGGGAGGAGCTGAGCACTGCTAACTGTACTCATGCATTTTTTTGTAAGAAAGGATTTGGAAAAAAACACGATCATTCTTTATATGCCAAGAGTAGTCTAACTCATACACGTGGTTGAAGCTTAAAACAGAGAGCTTTGTGTCATTTGGCTGCAGTAACACTGTAGGATTGCATCTCTTAATGCCTTAGGGCTCTTCTGTCAACCATCCTTGGCTGTTTATCTTCCTCGATTCTTTCAGAATCTGTTTCAGCACAGTTACTGAAATGATTAAAAAGAAATGCAAGTAGAGTTTCTGTTTGCCTCTGCTTTTAGCAGAAAGGAGCTTGACTTTTCTCTCCTTCAAGCTGTGGGGTGCGGTGCTGAGCCCAGGCTGATAACCCAGCTCCTCAGGAGAGTGTGGAAGTGTGGGGCAGCTCTACAGCCTTTCTCACTTCTAGCTTGGCTCCGGGAGCTCACTGATCTCCTTGGTAGAAGTTAAACCAGGAATTTGTAAACTCCTTAGTCCTTGAGTACAAAGTGGAGCTGCTGTGCTGTGCTAATTAAGGTGATAATTACTTACAAATCCTGTTGATTACAGTCAACTAATTTCCTATTGTTACAGTGGAGTGTGCTGATGTTGTGTAATGCAGACTGTCTCAGGAGTTGGGCACAAGGGGTTATAAGTAGATGGGATGACATCAGCTGTGTGTTCAGTCCCTCATGGAGCTCCACAGGGCTCTATCCTGGTCCCTGTGCTCTTCAACATCTTCACAAACAGCCTGGAGGCAGGAATCAAAGGAATACTAAATAAGTTTGCTGCTGAGACTAAACTGGAAGATGATGTTGACTCCCTCGGGGGCAGAGGGGCCCTATAGAGAGACCGTGATGAATTTGAGGGCTGGTCAGTCCCCAGCCATAAGAAGTTTAATAAAGGCAAGTACTGGATTCTGCACCTGGGGTAGGGCAACCCTGGCTGTGTGTATAGACCACGACATGAGAGGAATGAGAGGCTGGAGAGCAGTGCTGTGGAAAGGGACCTGTTTGATGGCAAGTTGAGTAGGACTCAGCAGTTTCCTAGCAGCCAGGAAGGACATCAGGCACAGCATCCTCAGCTGGGCAAGGGAGGAGATTGTCCCACTTTGCTCTGGGCTGGCATGGCCTTACCTTGAGTCCTGGGGACAGGTTTGAGCACTACAATGTAAAAAAGACATGAAGCTATTAGAGATTGTCCAAAGGAGTCTTCCAAGAAAGTGAAGAGTCTGGAGGGGAAGCCATAGGAGGAGAAGCTGAGAGCACTTGGCTTGTTCAGCCTGGAGGAGACTCTGGGGAGGCCTCCTGGTGGTCTTCATCATCCCACTCTGGCTTTTGGCAGACTGGGGCTGCATCTTTCAGTCACTGATGAACATCTCCATTTTAGGAGGTATCTTTGGTCAGGATTTACCCAGACAGCCCAATGCTAAGCCTG
The DNA here is from genome assembly GCA_003676055.1 of Chloebia gouldiae. Classification (NCBI taxonomy): domain Eukaryota; kingdom Metazoa; phylum Chordata; class Aves; order Passeriformes; family Passeridae; genus Chloebia; species Chloebia gouldiae. The sequence continues at coordinate 87,864 of QUSF01000070.1, read as the reverse complement.
GGCTGCTGCTTTTAAAGATGTTTAAAACTTATTAATAATAAATTTTAAACCTAACAAGTTGGTACCTTAAAGCCTAAGTATTCCCCTCTCTGTTTTCCAGACAGAAGCCGTCTCTGCCAAGCAAGAAACCAGCAAAGATATTTCACAATGGATGTAGATGATGAAGAAAACATGAGTAAGATGTGTTTATTTGCATAGTAATAAACTCTCTAATAGTTTCTGGAAGTAATTATTTTTTCTCCCAAGCACAGGGGCAACTGCAAAGAAACTTCAGGTGCAGAAATGAAGATACTTTAAAATGCAGTGAAGAAGAATGAATTGGAGCTTTTGTATTAACAGTGTTTTTAAGATGCTAATATATTTATACCTTCTGTATTATATTTTATACCTTATGTTTTTCCTACAGCAGTGACTAATCAAAATATTTCCCTGTCTTGATTCAGCAATGAAGAAGGGAGGGATGATCTCAGTAATGCCCATACCAAGGGTAAAGTACCAGTAAGGAGTGAGGGGTGAGATAAACTCCATCCCCTTTAAAGAGTGCAATATAATGGAGGGAGAGCAGAAAAGGAGAAAGGAAAAAGCAAAGGAGGAGATGGAAAAGCTCTGTTCAGGGTTCACATGGGCTGATTATTCTCTTTAGATGATGATTGTCCCAACCTTGAGCTACTGAATTATTGAAGTGATTTTAAAGCACAAAAATAGTCAAAGTGATCATCTTGATGTGTACTTGATGCAGCCAAGTGTGTGAGACTGCTAAATCTGGGGTATAATCACGATCCAATAACTTATGAGAAAACTATTCTTATTGAGCTGTTCTAAAATATTTTTACTGTTATTTGCCTTTCAGCTGTCTCTTTTTTTTTCCCTGTGACTCAAGGAATTTTCTGTTGCTGCTCTGCTGTGCCTGACTGTAAATAATTGTACATTATGTTATAACAAATGTGTTTCTTTTTCCCCCAAGTGACAGTGGCTAAAGAGTGCATCTGGCAAAGGTGACAAAGCCCAGCAACAGCTTTGGAGCAGAAGAGTTGTAGTTCAGTCTGGAGGAGTTACAGAACAATTTTAGAGGGAGATGAGGAAGTTAGATCATTATGTTAAAATAAGCCAATGTAACCTAAAACAAACATCCTTCTCCCCCAAAAACCCAAAACTGAAGTGAAAAATATTACCTGAAATAGCATTAATCTTTTTTGCTTAGTGAAACAGTGAACTCAACTGCAATATGCTTGGTATAATTTTCTTTTCCTTGATATATAAGAAATTACTTCACATGGATATTTTAACTGTTTCTATATGTGGCTTCCCTAAAAAGGCCTTAAAAAAGTGTAATTGGATAATTCTCATAATTTTCTTTTATAAAACATCATTTTTTTCCATAATGGTATAGCTGAGCATGAATAGAAGGTGTCTTCCTGAGCTGTAGAAATATAATCTCTTCATAGGGGCCTTCTTTAATTCTGTGTCATTAAGAAAAACACTAAATTTTTGTCTGCTGGGCTTTTAATGCATCAGTACAGGAAACCATTCAAGGAATTTGTTATTTTGTCAGGAGCTTGGCCCCATGGAACTGTTTAGGGAATGCATTTGTATAACTTCAGTTTTGAGATGTTAGAACCTTGGCTGAGCCCAGTTCGTATGAAATGCAGGATGACCTTCATAATGAATTTGAAATATTAAATCATCTCATTTGGGGAGGTCAGAAATCAAAGTTTAAATTCTTAAGTTCTTCACTTTGATTTATGTGGAGATACATTTTTTTAACTTTTTACCTCTCTTTACTTTTATATCTCTTATAATTGTGATGTGTCATGTTAGAAGTTGCCTATTTAATTTTTTATTGTTTTATGTAACTACTTTTGGGGAAAGGTTCTTGGAGGAAAGGAAGATGGGTTATTCAGTCTTTGTAGCCTGTGGTTGCATAACAAGAATTCCTCTGCAGAAAGCAGAATTAAGATGATTTTTTTGGTTCAGATGAAATATAAGGCAATGATGAGTTCTTACATTAATAAATTAATATCCCTGAGAAAACAGTGTTTCAGACTTCAATTTTTAGTGTTTTCCTTCTTTATCCTTTGGTCATAGAGATGCTACAAGATATTGGGAGATGAGATGGTTATTTAAAATGTTTTTATTTGTTTTTTGTTGCTTTGTGTGTCTGATGTGTCTGCAGCACCCTGAACACTTGGAGCACAAGCATGTGACTCTCCTGACCTTTATCTTTGATGTTTTTACTTCTTTTTCTAAAAGGTGCTCTGAAGAGAGCATGTGATATCTGTTTGAATCTCTGATTTCTGCTCATTTTTAAATGAAAAAGATTACTTACTGAGAATTTTCCCAGGCCACTAAATGAGAGTAGCATTTATATAAGGGGTAGCTAGAATAATCTTCTGGTTCAGCTAAGAATTAAGTTTAATTAATTGTGTTCCAGATCAGACAGAGCAGGGGGAGTGTTGTCTCTCAGCAAGCAGGTAATGGAAGGTCCCCAATGGATAAAGCATCTTAATGGTAGACACTGTTTAATTACAGGGAATAAACCCAAAAATAAACCAGCATGTCCAGACGGAAGATTTATTTCTTTATTGGCATGAAAAGTTCCCCATGACTTCTTCCTGCTTTGAGTGTTCTTGGGTTTGTAAGTGCTCAGCTGAAATCTGGGGGGCAGAACTGTCCTTCTGCTGAAGTTGTTGGTGTCAGCTCTGATTTTTTGCTAAGGTGGCCTCCACCGACATAAGTCAAATATCTAGTTGAAGCTGCCACATATTTTTAATTACTAGAAAATACACCAATCTAATGAAAAATATCCAGTTTTTAAATCATGGGTTGTATAAATGTTTAAGAAAACAGGATCTCAGTCATCAAGTGTTTATGTATGTGCTAATGCTGCTTTAAAGCCTTAAATACACAGCAGATGTAATAGATTTCAAAGGGCTCCCTAAAGCATTTATTCCTTGAAGAATTAAAATTAAAGATTGGAAATATCAGGAAATTATCAGATTTCTGTAAAATCATGCACAACATGGGACGTTTAATATTAGAATCATCAAACTTTCAAAAAAGAGCAAATAAAAGTAGATGCAGTAAGGCTAGCAGGTGGAGGACCAGAGAAAGCAATGGGAGATGTTTTCATGCCATTTGTGATGAAGTGGTGAAGCAACTTGATCAGGACATCATGGATGCCATAGGTTTATGGGGTCTTTAAAAGCCATTAGAAAGCATTTTTTTGGGGGAAAAAAGCACATGTGGCTCCCTGCCATGGTCTCTGGGAGAGCCCAGAGCTGCAAAGCTGCCCTGGGGAGGGTCACTTATGTCCCTGGGAGGACACTTACGTGTCTTACACTGGTACTGTGCCCTCTCCTCAGGTGTGTTGGTGGCCCTGTCACATGTGGGCAACTGGGCAAGGTGCGGAAGAGCCAGGAGGGCCATTCCTAACTTCCCTGGAAGGGTGGTATGCCTGGAAAAGGCATCCAGGGAGAGGCTGGGCTGGAGGAGCTACTCCATGTAACTCCAAGATTAGAGGTGACATCTCTGACTTGAACAGGTTATGTTTTGAATGATCTTCCCAAGCACTCAGGTAATCAGAAGGCCTCAGCACTGCTGGGCTGGACAGGCTGACAAAAAGGACCAAAAGCACACCTCGAGGGAGGGAGAGACCTTTCCTTGCAGTCCAGCAACTCTGTGGCTTGAAACAAGCACAGGTCCTTTTGGTTTGCACATGAAGTCTTTCAGTTTCCATCACAAACTTGGACTTGGATCAGCTCCACAGTTACCTCCTCTCTGGTCTCTTGGTTTGACTCAAGACCAGCTCCCTGTGTTCTTCCTCTCCAAGTTTCTTCCACCTTGCAGGTTCTCCAAAGCTAACAAAGCCTAGTAGCTCTCAGGCAAGGAGTAATTTTCTTCCCTTCTCTCTTAATGAGACAAGGTAAGCCTGCAAGTTTATTTCCTGCTCCCTACACGTCCCTCCTCTCTGTCAGGACATGATTCCCCTACCTGACGACGGAGTTCCTCCAGCTGCCATGCTTACATGCAGAAGTTTTTAATGTTCAGCTGCAGTCTGTTCAACTCCTGTTTTCCTCCTACAGGCATTGGTAGTGGTTTTCATATAAAAAGAAATTAAACCAGAGGCTATTAATTAGTGTTAAGTCAGTGATTTTTGTTTAGCCTGAAAGTGTTGGTGGTTGGTAGCAAATACTTGGTGCCACCAGTAAGGGCAGTGTTTTGGATGAGATGTAAGAAACTCACTGTAAGGAAAGATAAAAACATTTCCTCAAGTGTCCTTAGATTCATCCACCATAAATACATATTTTTATAAAGAATATATGCATGAACACTGTGTATTGACAGTTGTGGCCCTATAGCCTTCATTCTCCAGGCAATATGTTTGTTGCTGGACAAGAGATTAAATGTAAACCTGATTAAATGTCGTAGATTTCTAGCAATGAAATGCTTCAGACTTTTGACTCTTGACAGAATTTGACTTAATTGCATGGTCAGTACTGTACAATTCTTTGTTGTGCTGCTGTGATTTAACAATGTCTTCCTACCTTGGCTTTTTCTTTTGATATTTGTTTTTTTCCTTCCTTTTTTTCTCTTCGAGCACCGAAAGGAGTAACCTATCGAGCTTTTGCTGGAGGATGTTATAAATGAAAATTTAGTAACCATTCCATCAGCTTTGTAACCTGGGTGAAGCGATGTGTGCATGGTAGGGGATTCTTAGGGAAGACTGAAAGTGTGACTGGAATTTGTCACTGTGAAGGAGAGCTTCCACCTGGTCTGCTCTAATTTCAATGGCCATTTACCACCTTGAGTCAGTGTAGATGTAATGAAGATATATTGAAGTTTTGGAACAGCAGAGTTAAAAATACTTGATCTATTACATTTGCCCTGTCATTCACAAATGCCAGTAGAAAGCACAAATAGTTAATTTTCTTAGTTTCTTTATCAGGGTGAAAACTAGGTCTTTGAACTTATAGAAAATTCAATTCCTTATGTATAGCTCTGACATATCATTGCCCCAACTTACATTTTAAAAACAAATCATTAAATTAATATTATATTGTCTTCCCTGCCCTCCCATTAAAATATTATCACAGTGAGTGTGCAGCTTTTGTCACACTTCTGTTTGTCACACGTAGCCTTAGAGAGGATCTCTAGTGATTTTGGGGTTTGTAACTCCATGACAGCAGTTTCCTTGACAAGGAATTAGGCTTTAAATGATGAATTAGAGATTTTTTTTTTTAATAGAAGGCTGTGTGGAAATTATGGTCTTGTGGTCCTGCTGGCTGAGTGGGCAGCTGTAGCTCCTGACAAAATTGGGATGAGATTAAATGAATGATTAGAAAAGGCATAAAAAATCACTGAATTTGAAAAATATGGAATAGCTAAAGAGAAACAAAAGCATTCAATCACTCTTAATCATGGTGCCTACCAAAGAGCTGCCTAATTTTTCATTGCTCTGAACAAAGGCTTTATTTACCTAGTTTTTCAATTTAAGCAACTAAAATCACTGCAGGGTCAAAAGTAATGTGACTGAACTGATAATTAAATAGAATTAAATATCTAGCTCAGCGTTGTGGTCTTAGGCATCCATTTTTACTTTACCAATGATAGTTGTTTATTTCTTGAGCATATGTTGTTTTAACTTATATTGTTGATTTAAAGATTTTTGAGGCTAAATATAACTTAGAAGTAAAAGTTTTGTTCCAGCATAATTAAAATGAAGAAAAAAGTTGTAGTGATTTTTTGCTGTGCAGTTGTATCAAGTCTGTGGTTTGAAGATTGAGTGTGTTGTTTCTTGAATTATTGAGAGGTTGCGTTACATTATCATCTCCAGTTGCATTGCAAAAATATTTAACCTGTAAGCACACATCACTTAACCAGTTACAAAGAGAGATAAAGGAATCTATAAATTTTGCATTTACAAGATCCTGCACCGAAGGCATTGTAAGTTACTCTTTCTGGGCACCGCAGGTTCGAGCAGCACCGACATTAAAGAAAACCGCAATGTGGACAACGTTCCTCCCAAGGACAGCGCCGGGCAGGGCCTTGGCGAGGGCACCCCGCTCTCCAACGGCGGTGGCAGCAGCAGCAGGAAGAGACCTCTGGAGGAGGGCAACAATGGCCACTCCAAATTTCGCCCCAAGAAGAGGAAGAAAACGCCCGGCCCCATTCTGCCAAAGAACGCCCTGATGCAGCTTAACGAGATTAAACCCGGTTTACAATACAAACTCCTCTCCCAGACGGGGCCAGTCCACGCCCCCATGTTTGTGATGGCGGTGGAAGTCAATGGGCAGGTGTTTGAGGGGTCTGGCCCAACGAAAAAGAAAGCCAAGCTTCACGCTGCTGAAAAGGCTCTGCGCTCCTTCGTCCAGTTCCCCAACGCCTCGGAAGCCCACCTGGCTATGGGCAGGACTCTGTCGGTCAACACAGACTTCACATCTGACCAAGCCGATTTCCCCGACACCCTTTTCAACGGCTTCGAGACGCCAGTTCCTTCTGACGCTTCCTTCTACCTGGGGTCCAACGGGGACGGCTCCTTTGGCTCCAGCGGGGACTACGGGTTGCCATCGTCTGCCGTAGCCAGCAGCCTTTCCCAGTCGCCGCTGCCCCCGCCCTCCCCCTACCCCACGGCCAGCGGGAAGAACCCCGTCATGATCCTCAACGAGCTGCGCCCTGGGCTGAAGTACGAGTTCCTCTCGGAGAGCGGAGAGAGCCACGCCAAGAACTTCGTCATGGCTGTGGCGGTGGACGGTCAGACTTTCGAAGGCTCGGGAAGGAACAAAAAGCTGGCAAAAGCTCGGGCTGCTCAGTCAGCCCTGGCGTCCCTGTTTAACATGCAGCTGGACCAGACTCCATCTCGCCAGCCCATTCCCAGCGAGGGGCTCCAGTTACACTTGCCACAGGTGAGAAACCCTTTGGGTGTCGTGGATGGCTTTGGGTAATGACCAAGAGGAGTCAAATTGTGTATTGCATCAGTTTGAGCAGCATTTCTACTGCTTTACATATGTGTGTCTATATATATATGTGTGTATGTGTATCTGTATTAGATGATTTATACAGTTACAGCTTCTGACAGTTTGTATTCTCTTGCACGGAGAAGAGGCTTTGTTTCTGATGGTTTCAGCCTTGACCATGTTGTATAAGAGAGCACCAGTGCCAGCTTGAATTACGGTTTGTGCTGGGGAAAGATTGAATCACATCTTGCTCATCTCAGGCAGCAAGACTTAGATGGAGTTCAAGTGAGAATTACTGCTTTAAGTGAAGTTATTATTTGATACAATAGTTTTTAGCAGAGAAGAAAACCATTCTCTCTTACCAACAGAAATCGTTGCGAGTCAAGGTCAGATTAAGTGAGGCCGTTGCAACTGCCACTGATTTCCATGTGCATGTATCCAGGATGTGTGAATAAGTGGCTCTCATCTGAAGAGTTGTGCTGTAGGCAAATGAATTAATATGCATATAGAAATTACTTAGGCAAGTAAATCTGACTGAGAAATAATTTAAATAGTGAACTAGGGAAAGTAACATACTGGACACAGATCAGAAATTTGAAGTCACTAGAGTGGAGTAATTTTGAGGTTTTTTTAATGCAGAACAATTCTCCCTTCTTTTCTTGTTTTTGTTTCTTCCCAGTCAGACTACACTAATAATTGACTACTGTCTTTCTACTGCATCTCTTGGGTCTTTTTAATGACATTATATGCACTAAATCGAAATTAAAATTTTTGTCTGAGAATTCTTTTGCAGCTTTCTGTTTATTATGAGAATTTCAAGGCTTTGACCTTTTCTATCTCAAAACCAATGTTCTAGATTTCATTCAAATTCTAACATACTGTTCTGATTTGATAATGTGGGGGTCAAAGAGTGTAAGTAAATGTGACTGTTTTCAGTACATTATTTTCTCAAAATATGTGGACATTATGCATATTTTAGAACTTCTGTATGGTTTAGTTTTTATCTTGCACAATTATTGTGTTACTGATAAATGTTTCCTTCATTTTCAAATCCAGGCTCGTGCTAGTTTGGGTAGTTACAATGTCTTCAGTAGATCCAGTGATTTTTAGACTGCTTTCTCTGCTTTTAAAAGTAGATTTGACCCCAGACACCAAAAGAATTTCACTGTTAGTAATTCATGTGTTTTTAGTTCTTGCATCAGTAAAATGGTGAAAACAGCAACTGGAAGAGGAAAGTGTGAAAAACCGAAGCTGAGCTGGGAAAAAAGGTGGTACATGGGTGCTGCCTCATTTAGACCCTATTTTAAGTAATATTTTTATTCAGGGGCTTTTGATCAGCTTGTCATCAGGATGTCATCGAGCACTTCACTGTGTTGCTTTGCTTTGAATTATAATTAGCTGTTACTGGAATTACATTAGGTCTTCTACATATTAGTGATTTTGGTCTGATATGTATTTAATGATTTAATCATTTGTGCTGTTTTCAGGTCCTGCTTGATTTATCGTCTTTTACAAGTCTGTGAGTTGTTTAATTATTTTAGACATTGGTTACTGTGTAAAAAAGTGTTAAATTCAGAGATAATCCTAAACTGGGTGAAGTCACAAAAACTGGAGAGTGCAGGAATGATGTGAATAAGGATAGGATTTGATACAACCGTTGGAAAAAATATTGGGTTGGAAAAAATGAAAGCTAGAAATATATGGGAGGAGGAAAAAAAAATCAGATGTTTAGGGGAAATAAAAGCACAGTGTTGTTTTGCCAGTGCAGATGGAATTGACTGTTGGGTGGCAGGTCCAAACCTGCCTGTAGCTTATTTGTGGTGAGAAGGATGGAGTTGGGAGGTGAGTGTTTCCTGTGACAGCGTGTGTTGTGGTGGGGGCCCGCTCCGTCCGCCTTCCCCCCCGAGCAGCGGCGTGCTTTGGCAGCAGGAGAGGAAGAGAAAAGTCAGCCATTCCACCCTGGCTCTGCAGTCCCAGTTATGGGCAGAGACAGACAGAGGTGACACGGGACTTGGGGGTGAACAGGATGGTTTATTCAGCCAAACCCAAAGACCCCCGGGGCAGGCGGACACAGCTTTTCTCCCCAAACTTGAGGGGCGCGGGGCAGGGAGAGCACATACCTAGGGAATGTGGGCAGGGAAAGGGAGGATGGACAACCTGGATAGGGAGGGGCAGGGAAAAACCCGGGGGGGAGGGGGGCAAACAGACACCAAACAAACATAGGTAAAGAGAAAAAACACACCTCAGCGGTGGTGGTTGTCTCAGCATCTGCTGGATGTCTGTCTGTGACCCCAGCAGAGCTGCAGTTACCCCAAAGAGAGTTAAATGCAGAAACACAGGTGCAAGGTATCAAATGGTACAGAAAGGTTGCTGCAGTCCAAAATGGATTGTTGTGAAATGGGTGTGAGAATAATCTTACGGTCTGTCCAGGTGGTTATTGAAGTGTTGGTGCTGTGGTTCAATTCAAGCTTGTCTGCTTGCTCACAGCTTGGTCTGTTGTCAGGGATGAAGGAAGGTTCCCTGCAGTGAGGAACATCGCTGCTGGGAAAGTGAGTTCAACTGAGGAGCACACTCAACGTGTGCTTCAGAGTGGGTAGAAATGTCCCAGTGAAAAACTCAGCAGTTGTGCATTTAGAACCTTGTCAGTGAGTGTGTTGGTATTGAACACATTGTCACACTTGCATTAGAGGAACTTGCCTCTCCAAAACAAAGAAAATGTTTTTATGGTTACCTCTGTTTTGTGCAATGATTTAAAAAAATCATAGAATCACAAAATGGTTTGGGTTGGAAGAAACATTAAAGATTATCTTATTCCCACCCCCTGCCATGGGCACAGGCACCTTCTGCTATCCCAGGTTGCTCCAAGCCCTGTCCAACCTGCCCTTGAACACTTCCAAGGATGGGGCAGCCACAGCTTCTCAGTACCATGGCCTCACCACCCTCACAGGGAAGAATTTCTTCCCAGTATCCCATCCAATGCTGCCCTTAGCCAATGGGAAGCCATCCCCCTTCTCCTTCACTGCAGGCCCTTGCCTGAAGTCCCTCTCCAGCTCTCTTGGAGCTCCTTCAGGCACTGGAAGGGCTCTAAGGTCTCCCTTGATCCTTCTCTCCTCCAGGTGAACACTCCAGCTCTCCTAGCCTGTCTCCAGGGCAGAGGGGCTCCAGCTCTTGGAACATCTTGGTGGCCTTCTCTGGAGAGGTCTCACACCTCTGTCAAAGATGGCATGGTGCTGTCCCTAGAAGAAGTTCTCAGGCCAGTACCAAATGCTTTGGAGTAAAACTGTGAAAAGGACACAGACACACTGGTAGCAGTAATTCCCAGTATATTCTTCAAACCTTCAGCAGTCCAGGCTGCTGTTGTCACTCAAGGAAAAGTTTTCCATCAGTCAGTGGGATCCTGCTGCTTGGAGGTATCACCTCTTCAGGCCACTAATGGCTTATGTTAGAAAGCTGATATGGAGGTTTTCCTAATGTTATTTCCTCAAACTTTTTACTTAACACGATAACTGATTAGTCAAGGTGTTCAGAGAGCTGGAAATTGAAATCATACACATTGAAGCTCAAATACAGTTATTTAAATTAGAAAGCTTGACTGTGGGGAGAGAAAGCAAGTTGAGCTACACAAGTGAGCAGTATAGCTGTAAATGAGATCAGTTTGAAAAACATCACTAGAGAGAGTATTTTTCATCATTCACCTAATTCAATTTATTCTTCGTTAAGCAGGAGAAATGGGATGCGAAGCAGTACTGAATGGCTATTTGTGATGTGCTTTTTTAGTCCTGGTTCAACCTGGGGAAAGGAGAAGTATAAAAAGTTACTCAAATTTATAAAAGATACACAAATAATAATGAACATGATTGGGGACCTGGGAAAGATGCTTCTGGAGAGGTACTGAGGAGTTCTAGGTTGTTCATTGCAGTGGATTGCTGAGTGTATACAGGAGAATAAGAATGAGATGGATTCAAACCTGGCAAAAAGATCATATTGAATATATTTATGTGAATATCATGAATTATATGTTGGAATAATTGCTGAGGAATTGCAAGAAATATACAAGATACATCAGTATAAGCAGTGAAAGACTCTACAACCAGGCAGAAGTTTCTTTAAATCATTACAGGAAACTTTGTGTGTGCTGGTCACTGTTAAAGGGGAGGACATTAATTTTACCTGCAGTTGTAAGTTCACATAAGCCATAAACTGTGAAAAAAAGAGAAAAAATAAAAAGAAACCAAAGGAGAACATTTCTGTTTGAGAAGGGTCCCTGGAGATCCAAGAAGAGCACAAAGGACTGAGATGTCTCAGGTCAGTTCCTGTGAGAGCTGTGAGCTATTGCTGCTGCCTTTCCTACCATTCAGGGGATCCCCAGCATTGATCTTGGGTGGTCTCCAGGGCCTTCCAAGGTCTTCGTTCAGCTCCAAATTGACCTGAACTTCATCAGCTCCAGAATATTTTTTGAGTGTGAATGATCAGGGTGGTTCTGCTACGACATTGCTGCAACATCTGTATTTAACCAAAACCAGTCTGTGTGTGTGAAAAGGAGTGGGTTCACTGTGACTTCATCAGAGAAGGGAACAACACACCCAAAATAATGTGGAGTTCACATGCCTTACTGAGCCAACTGTCAGCTATTTTAAGTCTTTCCTTTTTTGAATTACTCAGCTTGGAATAATGATTTAATGCAGAAGCAGGGGTAGAGAAACCGTGTGTCAGATGTTAGAACATTCACAGGAAAGGTGAGACATGAGTTCAATTTCTGTTCCAGTCAATACTTTTTTATATGAAAGGCAGTAAAGCAGAATGTGATGTGAAAAATCCCTACTCAGACCAGTCACTGTCTTGGGCTTGCTGTGGGAACATGGTTTTGAGATGGGGACAGCAGGATGTAATTTCTGGCCAGTAAATCTTGTTTCTGGAGCTGCCTTACTTCCTTCTCTTCCATGCCCTTTACTATGTCAGTGTAATAGTCTACCCGGGAGAGAGGGATAATTCTTCTAATTTCTTGGGGGAGTATTCTTACCAAAGACCAAAGTCTTAGTGACTACCTCTATAGGCATTTAACAGTGTTTATTCCTCACTGCCCAGCTGTTGTCATGCAATTTGTGTATCAAATAGAAATAACAAATCTTTACTATATCTGCCTGTCTTCTGGCAGTGATTTTTTTCCCCTCCTCTCCAGTTCATCCTGGATTGTTTGCATCTCCAAGGTTCATTTTGTCTTGCTTGAGTTCTGCTTAGTCCTTCTTATGAGTCCTCCCCAGTATCTGACTCCAAGTTCATCCAAGCATTTTTAAGTTTCCTTGCCAGCTGCTTAGCTCCAGGCTCTGTGAGATGCAGCTCCATTCCGTTCTGCTATGCCAGCTTCCATCTTCCTGGAGGAACTCACCATGTGTTCCTTTGTATACCAACACCACAGTTTCCTCTGCTTTGCTTGTTATGTGAAAATAAAGATCCTTCTGGAAGAAGCTAATGGATGCAGCCTGTATGCAGGCTTGCTGCTGTTCAGGGAGCCTTTTGTCAGTGGCATTATTAGCAGGCAAAGTGGCCATGGATTTCTTGCCAGAAACACATGGCAGTTTCAGTTCCCAGAGTTGGGGAAGACTCCTCCAGCTACCATGAGCACCCACCAGCACTTCTTTAGAAAAGGTGAATCACATTGTTTATTCCCTGGATGCCAAGCCATTTCTAGCAGGTTTGAAGCCTCTATTAAACATAGAATCATAGCATAGTTTGGGTTGGAAGTGACCTGAAGCATTTCCTATCTGGAATAGTTTGTTTCTCTAGTATCTGTGTTCCAACACAATGTCATTCCAGCATAATTTTACAATGTGCTGTCCAGCACATCACAGTGTAGGGTAGAGCAGAAAATCCATGGATTACAGAAGTGAGAGCATAAAACTTGCAATTCGGAAGGAAGTATCCATTACTATGGAGTGAGGCTAGGGGTAAAACACTGGAATGGGGACTCTGTGCCTTGGCTATACAGTGATCTGCCCTCATGGCTGCAAGGAGCTTAATAATTTAAGCCTTTTGTGTATTAATTTTCCATTTCTAAGACCAGGGTGATTAAAAAACACTCAATTATTTGCCTTTTCTTTTGTGTATTTACCTTAAATTTCAGCTTTCTGCATTAGGTAAGTACTAGGACAATTAAATGCAGATTTTAGCCATGTGGTTGTGGTGCTGGCAGAACATGGACTAACCCAATTCTGAGTCCAGCAACAAAAAGACTGTGTTTGAAAATCAGTGCCTGACCAGACCGTGTTCATGACCTCTGAGCTAAATTGTGTTCCTGAAAAATATATGGACTTTCTGAGTTGCAGTCCATTCAAATGTTTCAAGAAAATTGGTGTTTGCAATGTCAACAGTCTTCTGATTCCACAAGCTGAGCAATTGCAAAACATGGATGAGGCTGGTGCAGCTGGGACCTGACTGCTGGTCACTGTTTTCTGTCAGGCTCTGGTGAGAGCTGCTGAGCTCTGTAATCATCACACCCAAACTTTAGTTATTTCTTGGCTGCTAAAGCTTTTCCAAAAGGAAGTTAACATTGAGAGCATGTCCACATCATTTCTAGGCTGGTTGGTTCCCATGAGCCTTGTTAAGGGAATGAGAGTGAATGGGGAAGATGGTCTTCAAGCCTTCTTCTTCTGGTTTTTTCTATTTTTTTTTCTTTTCCCTTCTTCCCTTTGGGGATCGAACAAATCTGTCTCATAGAATGGTTTGGGTTGGAAGGGACCTTAAAGCTCATCCAGTCCCACCCCGTGCCATGGGCAGGGACACTTTCCACTACCCCAGGTTGCTCCAAGCCCTGTCCAACCTGGCCTGGAACACTTCCAGCAATGGGGCAGCCACAGCTTCTCTGTTCCAGTGCCTCACTCAACATGTGAATGGCACCTGGTGAGTGTGACACAATACCTGTGCCTTTGTGGCGTGTGAAGCTGTGGGCCAGGTGTGCACACCTAGAACATCTCAGATACTGCTGGTTATCCACACATGGTTGCCTTGGCTCCAGCTTCTTTTCAGGTGAAAATTCAAGAATTTGGTCTTGATTCATTTTTTCTAGCAGTTAGAGTTCTGGTTGCCTTGAAAACAGCAGGTGAGATCAACTGCAGTGCTGAACTGGATTGTCTGTCAGTAGGAGCAGGACTGCTATTTTAAAGTTTTCCTTCCTTTTGCAAGATAGCCCCACTTACAGCCTGATTTAAAGTTCAAGTTTTCCTGAAAGACAGAAATCTTCCCTAATTTTGAGATATCTTATTTGGGGTTGTACACTTGATATTTTCTATTCCTAACTTTGTATAGGTCTTGTAAAAATAGGAAGCATTAAACTAGGGTTGATAACAAAATTGTCCTTATTTATATAACAGACAATGAATTAGATGGTTATAAAAGTTTCTTTTGAGGGGCATGGATTTTTACTTCAATCTTACTGTCAGGTTCAATGTTGAGGATACTGAAATGATGTGTTTTGAGGTTTGAGCATGAGAGTATAGACTTATCTGTCTATCCAGTTGTTCTCCCAAGCCTCAAATGTTCATCAGATCATGGGCATTAGGTGCTTCAGTGCTTGGCTTAGCACTGTCTGACCTTGTTTTGGTAGACACAGAGCACTCAAACCTCTGCTTCCACTTGCAAGGGACACTCAATGTCAAATTTTAAACTGAACAATAAAAACTCACTTCATTTGCTTTGTCCAATAATTTTAAAAGTGTAAATCTTTATAATTTAATGCTCCTTTAATTTTCAAATTATTTTTAAATTTTTTAATATGCATTTCTGTATGGTCCTACAGGTGTTAGCTGATGCTGTTGCACGCTTGGTTGTAGATAAATTCAGTGATTTGACAGAAAATTTCTCATCTCCACATGCACGTCGAAAAGTTCTTGCTGGAATTGTCATGACAACAGGTAAATTTAAAAAAATAGTAGTATCTTGAATGCTTAAATATGAGAGCTCTGTTTGCATCTAGTAAGCTAACTCTTTTCAGTCAAGCAGTATTGTAATGTATCTTTACTTTTTAATCATGAAGATGCATTAAATATAGTAGTTATATCTCAGGTACTTACAGGAAAATTAGACCTGCAAATACTTCTTTTTCCACAGAGTTCCTGTCCTTTGCCTGAGGCATCTGAGTAGCTCATAAAATATATATTTTAAAGTTGATCATGAAACTTTGGGGAAAAAAAATTAAGTCCCCCATCAGTATTCCTGGTTTGGGCATGTTATGCATGAATTACATTTCTTTCCAAGGCTTTAGGATTTTGCACTTTGTTATTCTTGCTACATTTTATTCTTAGTGCTCTGAGTTAGTAATTTTACTAAAAATATCTGAAGAAAGCAGTTTATGTTTTGTCAGATGGCAGTGGTGTGCACATGTCAGCAGTGGTGTCGTGGCTCCCTGGGTACTGATGTGAGATCTCTGCTTGTCCAAATCACCCAGAACAGTGAAGTTCTGCCCTAAACTAATCTGTGACCATGCTGCTGCTGAGTTTTCCTCACATTAAGGTTTATCTTGGTCTTCAATCCATGAACCCTTGGTGGAATGTTCATTTTGAGTCTGTCCCAGCTGTCTCCTCTCCTGATCTCTTGCCCTCCTACTCACACATGCTGTTGGGAGGTTTGGGAAGCCTTGATGCTCTTCAAGCTCTGTTGAGCAACAGCCAAACCTCCATCTGCTAATAACACTGTTTTAGCCCCAAATACACAAGAAACATGCTGTGGTTTTGTTTATTTTATTTTGTGATGTGTTTTATAATATTTAACAGGTTTTTATGCTATTTACAGCCCTGTATGTGCAATTCCAAGAATTAAGACTTAACTAACATGTGAATGCCTTTTGATTAACAGAAGAAATAGCTTAAGAAAGAATAAGAAAATATCTTGCCATGAATATGTGTCTGGGAATGCTTGGAATTAAATGACCCAGTGGCATAGCCTTGTGTTATAGTTTGGTGCTTTTCCTCCAGCCCTGTGGGCAGGAGGGCCCAGCTGGGCTCAGGTTCATTTTAACTTGTTGGGCTTTTTTTTACCCTGAGTGTTTTGCTAAGTGGCATTTTGGCCTATCTATCTTACTGTTTCATTCAGCTGTGTTTTTTGAGTGATAGAGGCAGTTCTCTGCTGAGAAAACACCCACCTAACATACTTTTGCATGGGATGGTTTAATACCAAGAACTACACATTATACTGGTAATCTTTACAGCGATTTAAGCATTTGTATTTCTTTTTCTCCTAGTTTTACCTTTCCTTCTCTGTCTCAATACCCTTCCAAAACATTTTGCTGCTTTAATAAACCATTGCCTTTCAGATTTCTAAAGTGGCTGTGAATATCTGCATAGGTGCCAGAAGGTATAGCTGAAAGTTGTTGGCTGCCTGAATCTCAGGAAAAAAAAAGCACTTTGGATCTCAGGCTTTAATAATTCTTCTTGAAGCAGCGCTTTCTACGTGCAGGTTTTCAATTTTTAACTTGTCTGAGCTCTAACATGAAGAGAGTAGTTCTCATACGAACCACTGATGGTGCTGGTGCAGGGAGGTATGGCTGAGTGAAGATTTTTTTTTAAATAAATTAAGAGAAGAAAAAACATCTATTTTTTAGAAGATGCAAACAACCAAAAGAAAAAGAGCCTTGTTTGGGTTCTGCAAGAAGATCACTCAGTGCATTTTTTGTTATGTTAATTGCATGTCCTTCCTGAAATTTTTCTTTGCAGGTACTGATGTGAAAGATGCCCTGGTAATAAGTGTTTCTACAGGAACAAAATGCATCAATGGGGAATACATGAGTGATCGTGGTCTTGCATTAAATGATTGCCATGCAGAAATTATAGCTCGACGGTGTCTGCTGAAATTTCTGTACACACAACTTGAGCTTTACCTAAGGTAAGCTGGAGGGAAAGAGATAATTAGCTGATCCCCACAGAGCTGAAAAGGTGTCTGTGGATAGCATCTGTCTTCATTGTCTCAGTGTAAAGTACTTGTCCTGTTGTATTAGGATGTTGAATTTAGAACTCATGCCCTTTGCCCTGAAGTTTGAGTTGAACAAAACATTTATTCAATGAGGTGTCAATCATGAGAGGGGAGGACAGGGAAAATAACTGGCAATCATTTTGTAAACTGTAAATGTATAAATCAAAATAATATGAAGTGGGCTGAAGGTTGCTGATGTTTCATTTAAGTGCCTGAAGGCTCTTGACATCTGGGATTGCCACAGGCTCTTTGTTTCCTGTCTCAATGGTCCTTTAATTTAGTTAATTGTCACAACTGTTAGATTTATATTACAGAAATTTCAACCAGCCTGTGTTTGTTTTTAATGTCTGTTAAGTCTGCCCAGCTTATGCATATTTCCATGTTAATGTCAGTTTTGACTCCAGCTTTCTTCTCTGTTCCAGCAATAAAGAAGATCAGAAAAAATCCATTTTCATCAGATCAGAGCAAGGCGGGTTTAAGCTGAAGGAGAATGTGCAGTTCCATCTCTATATCAGCACATCTCCTTGTGGTGATGCTCGGATTTTCTCACCCCACGAAGCAGCACAAGAGGGTATGACACCAACCCTCCTCTTCCACCCAAGGGAGCTTAAATTATTCTTGGGGCATGTACAAGTGACATGGTTAAAATTTAGGTGTCTTCTTTCCTTTTAGCATAGAAGTGTGTTAGACAAAGATCTCTTCCAAAAAAATCTGAGCTGTTCTTCCTCTGTGGTAGAAGTTCAGTATAGAGTGATGAACCCTGTGGTCTTGAAGAGGCTGATGCTAACTGAGATAAGCCAGTGAGTCAGCAAGTATTCCTACAGAACTAACCATCCCCTTTCCCTGTTTCCATCCTTTAACAGCAGTTCTCTGCCTGCCCCTTCCACAGTCTGCCCATTAACTTCATTTTAACTCTGTAACACACAGAACAGAGCTCAAGAGCTGCCTGCTTCCTACTGCTCCTTTGGTGAAAGCTTGGTTTAACTGGAAGTGTGTTTTGGAAGGCAGTATTTGTGAGAGGTGTCTGACGCTGTAGCTAAGTTGCCAAGAGCAGTAGGAACTGTGATGCAAGCCAGCAGTAACTGCAGGCAAATACCTCAAATCAGTCCTCGCTGTGATTCTAATGTAAAACCCTTTGAGAAGGTTCCTCAGCTGATCCTCAGTGTTTTTTGTCCTTCAGACCAAGGGGACAGACATCCAAACCGCAAAGCCAGAGGACAGCTCCGGACAAAAATCGAGTCTGGGGAAGGGACCATCCCTGTGCGCTCCACCACCACTATCCAGACGTGGGATGGGGTATTGCAAGGAGAGAGGCTGCTGACCATGTCCTGCAGTGACAAGATAGCCAGGTGAGACTCTGGTTGGCTTTGTTACTGTTGGTGTTATTGCTGAAGGAGGGCGTAGGACAAGGGGGAATGGCCTTAAGCTGAAGCAGGGCTGGGTTGGTTGGGTATTGGAAAGAAATTCTTCCCTGTGAGTGTGCTGAGGGTCTGGCACAGGTTGCCCAGAGAAGCTGTGGCTGCCCCACCCCTGGAAGTGTTTAAGGCCAAGGCTGGATGAGGCTTGGAGCAACCTGGACTAGTGGAAGGTGTCCCTGTCCATGGCAAAGGGGTTGAATAAGATCATCTTTAAGGTCCTTTCAATGCAAAACCATCCTGTGATTCCTACAAGAGGAGAGGTGCATGGTACCCACAGTGAATGTGCAGGGAATTGATGACTGATCTCACTGCTTGGACATAGTGTGAGGGTGGCTGTCACCCCTGTGATAAAGCTCTCATCCTTCACCTGCAATTGGTGTCACACCTTTTGCTGGCTTCAGAGGCAAGGTGTAGTCACACTGTACCATTCCAATCACATCAAGTCATGACAGCTTTGTTTTGTATTTCTATCACTGGGGAATAGCAGAGGAATGTTTTAGAATTTTCCCCTCTAAAGTAGTATAGCATTAGGAAAACAGTACAATAAATCTGTTGCATGACTTGTATTTGAATAACTTCCTCTGGTGATACATGCCCTTGCCCCATCATTGGAAATGTTCAAAGTCAGGTTGGATAGGGCTTGGAGGAACCTGATCTAGTTGAAAGTGTCCCTGCATGGGACTGAAAACAGGGATTGAAACAGGACAAACTTTAAAGTCCCTTTCAACCCAAACCATTGCATGATATTAAAGATTACTACATTTTCCGTACATAGTTTATATTTTTATTATTTTTCATGGTGAAAATTGTCCCTGTCAAAAAAATCCTAATTGATGGGCACTTCCTTCTAGAGTTTTTACTCTAGAATTTTAATTATAGTTTAATATTTTATTGAAATTTGTTTCCAGAACAATATTCTAACTTATATTTCATTGAATTCCTTTTTTGTTTTTCTTTTTGAAAAAGATTGAAAGATTTTTGTTGTTTGTTTTCAAAATCATAAGTGGACAAAAAAAAGCAGTAGTATTCTTTAACAAGCATTGGAAGTATGGGAGAGTTGCAACATCTTAATTTTTTAAATGAGTCTGTGTGTTTGCAGCCTTTGTGCTTTTACAAAGTAGATGAGAAATGCCAAATTTTTCAGCTAATGATACTGTAGTTATTTGTAATGAAATGTATGTTATATATGTTTTAATTAAAAGTTCTCTGCTGTTTTCTCAAGTTGCCATTAGCCTGATTCAAAGTTTATTAAAGATACTAAGTCGGAACTATTCTTGTGAACTGCATATGCCAAATGAAAAATAGAGGAGGAAGGTTATATAATGGCTTTGTTTCTTTAGTCTTGTCTCAAGTAATCAGCATCTCTGCTGAAGGAAGACATTTTATTTTAGTTTAAATACCTCTAACATAAATGAATAGGGCCTTTCAGAAGGTAGGACAGGCAGCTGGGGAAAGGTAATTCTACAAAAATGACATTTTGGCTTCTTTTATAATATTTTCAGTAAAATTCACCAAATGAATCCCCCAGTTTCATGCCAGGGGATTCTCCCAACCACCTGACTTGGGATTCATGCCACATTCTTTTATCACATTGTCATTGCAAATATATATTAAAAAAAAAGCCAGTTGTTGAGCTAGAACACATTTGACTCTTTTGCTGATTTTGTGTGATGCAGAACAGAATCCATGTCTTGCTTCCATAGCTCGGGGCTAATGGGAATAATTTTGTTTGTGCCAGTTGAAGGAAGCAAATAGAACCCCTTGACACAGAACAAAGACTGTATGATGGGTAAGGAGGCCCAAATTTTCATTTTTTTTCACATTGCCCTGACATGTTTTGTCCATTTACATTTGAAAGAATGCCTTGCTCCATAGTGTCCAGCAATCAGTCCTCCAGTATGCCTCAGACCCAGAAATTTCCACTGAGTTTTCCCAAAGGTTCACAAGTCACAGCCTGGGAAAGATGTGGATAAATTTGGGATGTGGGATTGCAGTTGTATCTGAAATGTCTCATCTGTGTAGATTATCTGGATAATCCAATTTACTGTTTCTAGCCTTTGAGTGCTTTGCTGCAGTGTGCTGCCCAGTACCCTCCTAGACCTGGTAGGAACATCCAAGAAAAGTTGTGAGAAATCTGGGAGGGCCATGAGTGTAATCTCACTTGGACTGGAAGCAGTAAAACAGGATTGTCCTGGTGTGGTAGAGCTTGGTGGCTCTGCACTAAGGAGTTAGGGTGGTTTCTGACTAGAGTTAACATTAATATACATGCATTTGTTTTAAATGTATCCTGGCCTTTTTTTTTTCCCCAAAAGTGAGCATTTCTCCTTACCAGTTCTTAACCCAGTGCCAGTAGCTGATGTGAATTGCAGTGCATGGTGGCTTTGTGGCACTTAGGTGAAATACCTGAGGGGAGGTGGTGAGAAATGACTACTCAAGGTGTACCATTATGGAACATCTTAACTAAGCTCACATATGTTACAATCTGGTTTAAACCAAGAAGAACAAAGAAAACTACATCTCTGTGTATAAAACAGATAGAACTTTGAATGTTCAAAAAACACCCAGAAAACGTGATTAGAACCAAACAAGGTTAGATCTTGGCACCAAAAATTGATATATTTTATTTAATAGTAGAAGAGGCACAGAGAAAGAAAAAGAAATAGAGAAAGCAGTGTGTGTGTGGGGGGGTAGGGGGACAGGGGGTAAGTAGGAGTGTGTCACCCTTCCAAGGGTCCCAGTGATGCCTCATTGCTCCCCTCCATCTGGTCTTGGTGGTGAGGGTCCCCTGCAGCCCTGAAAAGTAAAGAATCCAGAGGATTAATGTAAGTTTTGGGTAGGTGGGGATGCCCATGTTGCCTCCCTTGCAGGGGGCCAGTTGGACACTGTCTCTTGCAGGACTCTGGATGTGCTGCAGCATATGCAGGGTCTGGGGACCCCTTCAGGGTCCTTTTATGGACCATGACACCCCTGAGCTGTCCTGCAGCTTCTCCTGGGGTGAAGGGCCCCACAGCTGAGCTCTGCACAGCAGAGGGTGGGCATTCACTGCCTCTGAGCAGAGGCTTTTTCACCACACACCCAAAACCTCTCTCCCTCCACCCTTTGGTTCAGGGTCTGTGCCAGCCTGGCAGCTGATAGCCCCAGGGCTGTGCTCTCCACCCTCAAGGTGCTAAGCTTGATCTGTGAATGTTTTCTTCTGCCCCATCCAAGACCTGAGTCACTTTATCTTATCAACATGCAGTCCAGGACCCCATTCAGGGTTTTGGTGGTTTTCTCTGCAGCTTTTATACAATTTTGCTGCAATAGGCAAAGGTCCTTCATGAAGATGTTGAAGTCATAAACTGTAACATTTCAGTCTCCAACAACATATAGGCAGAAAAATCCAGGCAATGCCAAAAAACCTAAAGGGACAAGTTAGAGCTGTGTGGTTGTCTGCCTCAGTGCAGCTTCAAGGGGAGAACATTTTCATGCCTGTAACTGCGAATCTAAAATGGTGTTTGTGAGAAGAGCTACTGTCAAAGACCAGAGACATCCTGCACTTAGAATTTATAGTGTGGGCTGCTGACCCAGCCTCTTGATTTAAAAGAAACTCCCACTCCTTGTAAAGGTACTGCTGCCTGATTACAACTGTGGCTCTTGAAGAGGAGTGGTCATAGAGAAATAATCTCTTTAGGAGACAAAGAGAAATCAGGTTTAAAGTTGTTCCTTCTGCATGCCAGAAGGAGAAGTGGTTTCTGGGATAGTTCTATATCTTCTACAGTGACACCTTCTCTCACTTGCCATCAGCTGCAAGTAAAAACTTGTGATAAATGAAGTGCCAACTAAATAATTTTAATTTCATCATAGTAACTGTTGCTTATAAATAATATTGATATGAGAAGCTCTTTGAACTGTCAACACTTGTCAGGTTTTGCCTTGTTTGAGTAGTTGCAGGAGACTCTTGTTTTCCTGAGATGAATTTTGGCACCAGTTTCCTGTGGATACCATTGTGGGTCACACATAGTGACTCCCCTGGCCTGTTCTGCTCTCTGCATAAAAAAGAGTAACTAAGATGTTTGATATTAACATCAAGTTTTATTACCTACTGCTGTTGGGCCTCCCTCAATTCTGCATTTTCTCTAAAATAATGTGAATAACAGAATTTCTGTACCTTTTACATTTGGAAAATTCAGAGGAAAGTTTTTACCTGGCACGTGTATTTTTTGCTCGTTTTATTTTTGGCAAGAGGTGCTACCAGCATGCTGTGAAAGTGTTGCTGAGAGTTAAATTTTGCTTACCTTCTCATGTGTCAAGAGTTGTGAAATCAGCTGCATTTCATGAAGAAATCCACAGACCTTTTCGGAACCCACTGTAGATAGCCCTGAGCAGATGGTGGTCCAAAGCAGAGATGTGATAACATAGCAAGGAGGAGAGGACTCCTCTTGATTTGGTGTCAGTCTCTGGTTCCTCCACCCTCTTTTTTTAGTGCAGTATGCTTGAGAACAGGAGAAAGGTTGAGGAAGTGCATCCATCCTCCAGACTGTTACGAACAAGATACGCAGCAGTGCATACGGAATAAGAAAACTAGTGAGTGTGACAAATTTATAAAAGTCAGATTTCCCACTGAGGTGCTTATCTGTAAGGCATCAGGTGAGCACAGTACACAGAGAATGTCCTCTGTGTAAATTGACACAGCCCATGTGCATTGATCTGCAAAGGCCAAGCTTGGGGTTCAGTCTGCAAAGGTGTTGGGATGTACTGATTTGAAGGAGCATTTCCCAGCACTGTCCTTCTACTCCAGCAGTGGAGGAATCACTGTTAGCTGTACCCCAGCTCAAATCAGGGCACCTCTGTTTAAGCGTTAGCAGTTTGAATGTAAATCTTGTGCCTGCTTATACCAATCTGAGAGCTTGCACTTTAAATACCAATTTTTCGTCAAGGTGAAGTTTTTGAAGGTTGTCAGAGAAAATTCTTGTAACTTAAAACCAGAACACTCAGAATATGTTAAATACTGTCGTAAAACAATTTTTTTTTTTTTTTGCTTACCTTAGACAAGAATCTCAGATGTTTTCAGTGAGGTTTACACTGGGAGAGTTTCCTTTCCTGTTTCCCTGGGTGTTCTTTCCCATCTGCAACTCTTTGCTTTACATGCTTTACTTTAGGCATTTCAGTATCTGTTGATGTGATGCAGCATTCCTGTGTTCTGCTCATGCTCATTCTTTAGCACCCAGTCTGGGTTTGTAAGCTGGACTTAAGTCAGTTCAGGTACTTAACCCTTTTCTGATACTATTTTTAATGTGAAGGAAAAAAAATCCATTGTTTAATTGCTCCATCGGAAAGACAACACTGACTTGAAGTTTTTTTTCAGTGCATTTTGCTTTTTCTGCTCTGCACTGCATGGTTTCTAGTTAAATACAGCATTTGGCCCCTTAATTTCAATCAAGAAATTTTGCTTTCAGTAAAGGTTAATGCTATTTTGGCAGCAGTTGTTGGTGTGAGTTCTGACAATCTGTGTTTGTAAGCTGGAGGATGAGGCAGTTTTACCACTTCTGGAGGTGATACCTGTGGCCTTTTGAAAACTGATGTGTGGTGGTGGTTCCTTCTCAGTTTATATTCATAAAAGTTTTTTGAGTGTACATGCTCATGAAAGTGAGATCCTACTGTTTGACAGAAGTATAGCATAAAAAAGGAACAAGAAGAAAGTCCTTTCTTTCACTGCTGTGATTTGCAGAACACGACCAGAACACGTCTCTCTGACAGGGAGAGGCTGAAGGATTTGGGGGAGCTCAGCCTGAAGGAAAGGAGGCTCAGGGGTGACCTTCTTGCTCTCCACAACTCCCTGATGGGAGGGCAGATTTAGCTGAGGGTTGGTCTCTTGTCCCATGTGCCAAGGGACAGGACCAGAGTAAATGGCCTCCACCTGTGCCAGGTGAGGTTCAGGTTGGTATTGGGGAAAAATTTGGCCAAGCACTGGCACAGGCTTCCAGGGCAGTGGTGGAGTGTCCCTGGAAGTGTCCAAAAGGTGTGTGGCACCTGGGAACAGTGGTGATCAGGTTGGTGCTGGACAAGGTTAGTGGTTGGACTTGATGATTTTAGAGGGCTTTTCCAGCCTTGGTGATTATGTGATTCTTTTGGGTTTCTTTTTTTGTCTCTGCACTATAAAAGAATACATTCCTGTAGAGAAGTATATGTTCTTTTATTATAACAGTGAAATTTAAAGCTAGTTTTATAAACCTAACCACCACCCAGCCCTGCCTACTGAATATGAAGGGTTTTGGTTGTGTGAGTGGTTGTGCAGTTCTTGCACAGGCCCACTGTTCTGAGCCCAGCTTAAGTGTGTGCTGGGGTGGCAAAGGGATTCAGCACAGCCCAGCAAAGCAAGGCTGTGCCCAGGAATATCAGTTAATACCAGGTCACACAGTCCTTTCTGCAGAGGCTTCCTCAGCTTCCTCACTCCTTGTCCTTTTCTAACCAGAAGATCACAAGATAAATGTCAGCTTTCATTTTCAATGCCAGAGAAGGTCACCAAGTGTGGGAGGAAGCAGCAAAACACGAGGTCTGGAAATACTGAAGTCAGAAGTAAGGAAAAGGGTCTGGCAGAGGGATTATTCAGCAAGTCAGGGCTTGCCAGAGGAGTGCTTTGGCCTATTTTAAAATGTCTATCATCACTTAAGCACTGATCATGTAATATAAAATGGGATGTGCCTTGTCTTTGCAATGCTCAGTCTTGAATTCTTTTTCCAGATGTTTCTTCCATAGTATTATTACCTGTGTCTATAGCAGTCAGAAAGACATTTTGGTCCTGGGAAGCAGCAATTTTCACTTGATATGTTTTCTCTGACACTTGTTTGCTTACTGAGTTTTCAGTTTTATTAAAAATATGCCTTTATTCCATGTAAAATACACCTCATATTAGCACAGTATATTAATGCATTTTGCCTCCATTTTCATCATCAGTAAAGATATGCAAAGAAATAGTTTCTTTTGCTTATAATCTTTGTCTTACCATTTTGATATTAAAAAAAAAGAAACATATTGCAAGTCCTGAAGCCAGGCTGTGTAGTTGAGTTATTGCAGTAGTGAAACAGTTGTGGTGTGGAGTTTCTAGCCTAAAAGGATGCTGCTGTGTAGCCTGCCCAGCACAAGCTGCAGGAAACACTGTTAGCAGCATTTGAATTTCTTGTTTTCCTAGGAGAACCTTGCAACCTGGTATAGCATGGACTTTTTAATAAGGACAGCTATTCTGTGGGAGCATGAGAGCTTCTGATGTGCTCCTCTGTTTTATCCAAGCATCAAAGGAAACTTTTCCTGCTGCTTGTATCTGGCTTTTGCAGCTGGACTCCAGCTCCAGGTTGGACAGGGCTTGGAGCAGCCTGGGATGGTGTAAGATGTCCCTGCCCATGGCAGGGTTTGAAACTAGGTTATGTTTAAGGCAGCTTCCAAGCCAAACCATTCTGGGATTCCAAGACTGAAACATTCTACTTTCATAGTGTCTCAGTATTCCTCAGAGCAAGGCAGTCAAAATACTCTGTAGGAGATGTTGAGGTTTTTGTGTGACAGTTAGAGACATTGAGAGACCAGACTTTATCAAATGAGCACAATAATAAAAAAAACCAAACCAAAAACAAAATCAGGATTTTGCTCTTATGCATTCTGTATCCCTGCCACCAGGCCTGATCCAGTGTAAATCACAGTGCTCAGAGTGGGATTTATGTTTGGAATCTGGGAGGCATCTAAAGGGAGCAAAGACTGTATGCATTCTTTGTATGTTTTCAGTTTTCATATTCAGTTTTGTCCCTGCCCATGGCTATTGCAAGCCAGTGCACATGTCAGCAGGATGTGGCCACTTGGGCCAGGGTTTGAAGGACAGGCCTTTCCTTGTGACGGTGAGATATGGAGGTCTTGCAGAAAATCCTTCTTGTGCTCTGGGAAGGATGCTCTTCTCCCTGCCATGTGTCTTCTGGAAGTATCACCTGCTGTTTCTGGTGAAGAATCTCACAGTTTGGCTTTCTCCCACTGAAGGATCCTGTCCATCTCTGGCATTAGAGTGCTGGAAAATGCATCACCAGACATGTTAGCAGGGGTAATATAGAGTGCTCCTGCTTTAGGTCATTTTACTCAGGATTACACTGAGTATCCCCTAAGCTGATCTCTGAAATTCTGGCAGGTGTCACAGCTTACACTACCATGGTCATGTGCTAATCAGGAGGAAGGGTTGAAAGTCTGATCCATTGTGATTAACTGCTGTTATGTCTGGCAGATGTTACTTGTTTCATTAAAAAGAAAGTGTTTTTTTGTTTTTTGTTTTGTTTTGTTTTTCCCTCCCTCTTAGGTGGAACGTATTGGGTATTCAAGGAGCCTTACTTAGCCTCTTTGTGGAGCCAATTTACTTCTCTAGCATCATCTTGGGGAGTTTATATCATGGGGATCATCTATCCAGAGCCGTATACCAGAGGATAGCAGAGATAGAAGATCTACCACCTCTTTATACACTCAACAGACCTTTACTTAGTGGCAAGTATCTAATGGAGAAGGCCGTGCCGGTAACTAAGTCTGTTCCAGTAGCATTGTGATTTTGTAGTTCTCAAAACCTTGCAAACTGTGTTGCTGTGAGTAAAACTGCTTGCTGCTTACAATAGAGAAGCTGTGGTCCAAACATAATACAGACACCCAGTCAGAAATACCATAGCAAGGACCTTTAAAATTTGGGAAGAACTGGCGGATGAAACTTGGGATGAGTTTTCACATCATTCCTGTTTGGAGCATGTCCTAGGAAGATGTGAGGAGAGTTGAAGGCTTAGGGAAATCTCCTCCCACCTGTAGAATACTGTATTAGCATTCACTGTCGCTTCTCTTGCACTGCAGATTTTTGTTGAGTAGTCCCTTTATCTATCACTATGCCAAGATAGACACACTTGGTTGACAATTTCTAGGTCAATAATCAACTCAGAATGGATGGAGACAGCACCTCACCTGTCTTAAATTCTAAAATGGCTTGTTAAAGTAATGCTTTGAAAGCTTTAAAACTGAAATCTCATCCTCCCTCTCACTGTGTCTATTGCTTTGTTCTGTAGCGGTTAGCTTTTGGCATGTGTTTCTTTTTCAGGGAAAGAAAACAGCTCATAATTTTAAACTGCGTTTAAAGTTTGACATGAATTAAAAAAAAATTAGGGAGGGAGTGGGGAAAAGAACCTTGGAACGCTGAGTATTTCTTTAGGTAAGAAAGGTAATAAGGATTCCCTGAACTAGGATGTATAAAAATGTTAAATAATGTATTTGTCCTTATATTAACAAGTAAGTGACAGTTGCAACACTCTGTACCAAATATCTAATACTTTTATGGTCATGGTAGCTGATGTATGGACTGTTTCTGCCTGATTTTGGGGAATTTTTATCAGTTGTTCCAGACAGCAGGTTTGTGGCAGGGTGAGAGGCATTTTTGTTATCCTTTTCACAGCATGTAACAGTACCTTGTCTTCTTGAAAATCATCTTTTTGCAATTGTGCTGTCATCTATTTCTCATGAAACAGAACCATCTGCTTAAACAGTTGAGCCAGGACTTGCTGTGCAGCAGAGAGAGTTCGGAAATGTTCTCAGCTGTGCAGTTTTCACAAAAATACACATCTCAAAAACGTACAGAAAGGTTCTTTAGGAGGTTGGGCCGAGAACCATGTTAAT
The DNA here is from genome assembly GCA_003676055.1 of Chloebia gouldiae. Classification (NCBI taxonomy): domain Eukaryota; kingdom Metazoa; phylum Chordata; class Aves; order Passeriformes; family Passeridae; genus Chloebia; species Chloebia gouldiae. The sequence continues at coordinate 59,879 of QUSF01000070.1, read as the reverse complement.
GTATTTTCTTTTACTGGTTCAGTCTTGAAAGCTGATATTCTGACCTCTGCTGATAGATTCAGCTGGGGCATTTGTGTAGCTGCCCATGTGCTCTGGATTCACATATTTTTCAGTGTATTCTTACCTAGAAGCGTGGCAGAAATACCTGTCTCCAGTACTGTGTTCTTTCTTGTATCTCACACACATCCCTCTGAGATTTATTTCCACCAGGGGGATGAACTAGAACAGAAATACCTGTCTTGCCCCACTGTCCTGCCTGTTTAGCTGAAAAAGTACTGTAAAAACAGGTTTTCTTCCTTTAATAAAGCAAATTCTATGTCTGCTGGGGCACCTGCATTAAGTCAAAATTATTTTGAGATACTGTTTGTACTGCTAAAGATAGTCTTTCATCATCTCTCTTTGTTTATGAGAGTTTTTACTTACACCTTTTGCCATGAGATGGAATCATAGAATCATGAAGATTGTAAAAGATCCCCAAGATCATCGAATCCAGCCATGAGCCCAGCACTGCCCTGTCCGCCACTAACACATCCCCATATATTCAATTCCAGTGCATATCAGAGCAGGTGTTTTTCAGCTGAGGGACGCATGAAATCTGTCTATTCATAGACAACTCCCTCCTGTGCTGACTCTTGGAAGCCTTGCTTGCAGGATCTAGCTTTTCAAGGTGCCTTTAGCACCCCAGCACTGAGGGCAGTTGAGCTCTGCCTGAGGGGTAGCCATCCCACTTAAGAGAAGACAAGCTTGAATCTTGTAAATTTCTAGAATAATCTGAAAAAAAAAAGATTTTTCAATCAGAGTGAGGATGGTTGGATAAACCAGCCAATATCACATTGCCCATCTGCAGGGTGACCTGCACAAACTCTTTTTGAGGGGGAGCCACTGTGGGAGGTGGGCATGCAGGAGTTCACCTGGGCTGAAGCCCGAGTCAGGTACTGAGATCTTTGTGTTTAGAAATCCAGTTTTTGAAATGCTTTCAACTTTCTGCCACCCACAGCCTCCTTGAGTAAGGAGGACTGTGGAATATGCCAAGGTTTGTGCAAAGGAACTTCTTTCTGCTAATTTGTTCAATTAGATATTCCTCAGTGCTCTGTAACATCCAGGCCATAAGCAGTGGTCATGACACTCAGTTTTCTATACCTCTGAGATGTTCCTTCCTACATAAATCCTATTTTTTTGCCAGCTGAAGTGTCTTAGTCTGCTTTGTTGTTCCTTGCACAGAGACCTTTTTGCATAAAGGATCATTTTGCAGACCCATTTTTGTGTTAGTGAGACCAGGGCAGTAGCTGATATTGAAGGTAAAGCAGCAATACCTGTCCATGTAGTGTCATGTATTCTGTTCACTTCCCTGATCCTTCACTGATAATTCCTGACATTCACTTTGATTACTGTTGCTGACTGACCTGACCTTTTGGTAGAATTGAATGTTAGAAACTAAAATCTCTTTCCTGAATGCTAATATCGAGCTCCAAGTCCAGCACTCCTTGTGCAAGATTGCTTTGGGGTTTTTTCCTAATATATATTGCTTTATATTAATCTGTGAGGAATTTCATCTGCCTTTTGATTGCCTAGACACCCAGTATGTGAGGTTTTTTTCTGCTACTTTTTGCTATTGCTCCTCTTACTGCTGTTTAAAAATAATTTAGTATGATCAATGATCCTACCTCAGTTTTTTCCTCCCCCCACACATCCCAGGTCTACCCTGAGCTGGAGGCTCTCCAGCTGTGTTCACTCTTTCCAAAGAGATCATCTTTATCCAGGTGTTAGTGAATTTGTTTTTAAGGTAGACAAAAATAAATCCTTCAGGTGATTTTTTTTTTTTAATATTTGGCTGTTCTTTTGGTACCTTATTCTCCCATTTACATTGGTGGTTTTCAGATTTCTGTGTCCTTTTTCATGAAGCTTGTTTTAGCTCTCTCCTCAAAGAACTGTCAAACTTTATTATTTCTAGAAGCACTGGCACAAAGAGCTGTGACCTTTGCTTTTATTATATTCCTTTGTAATAATACTCAACAAGTTCTGAACAACGTTCTCTTAATAGCTTTCGTTCTATTAGTTTTCAAAGAAGAGTATAATATTTGATTTTCTATCTTACATTTATTTTTTGTTCCTAATTTCAGCATATTGTGCTATATCCATGTCTAGATTTTGATGGGGAAGATATGACCCACCTAAAGTTTTATCAAATGCTTTGATTTTGAGATGACCTTTATTCCCTGTCCATGCTACTTGTGATCCACCATCAGGAACTCCTTTGACATCTCTCCAGGATTCTTGCATACAAATGAGCAGCTGAATGGGTTGTTATTGATTAAATCTATTTGAAATTCTAAAACTGGGTTGGTTTTGGTGTTTTTTTTTTTTAATTTAATTAATCCATCAAAAACCAAGGAAAGAAATGTTATAATTGCAGTGGAAATGTAGTGCGTACTGGATGTTCAGCTTTCTCATTTTTATTCAATTTGCTTGTGGGACTGGTTGTGATATAACAAGTGTTTTGGAGTCCTTCATAACCTCTGTCTGATCCCTGTACTTGTTTAACAGTGTATGGAATGAAAGAAAAGGTAATAGTATAGATGTCATTAAATTACAGAAAAAAAGATAAAAAATTGTTATGTGGCATCAATTTCTTAGCACTTTTGCCTCAGTACTTTTGGTAAAACCAACTTTTGTACCAATTCTGATTTTTTCAGCTTATAAGAAAATGGGGAATAGTAGGTAATTTTCTGTTATTATTCAGTTAATTATTTCTTACCAGTCATAGTGACAAGATGGATCCAAAACAAGAGTAAAAATACAACAGCTTCAGTGATTTATATTTCAAAGGGTTTCTTTGTCTATTAAATGAGGAATTGATGGTAGGAAGCAGACTGAATTTTGCTGGATCATTCTGACCTTGCCTACTCTCAGTGCTGGGCCCAGAGGTGCCATGACACTGAACCAGGTGAGCCAGTCCTGCTCCCAGGTGCCCAGCTTCATTAGATTGTGTTCCAGATATCAGCCAGAAATCATTCTCTTATGTTGCTTATGTTCAATTTCCACAAATCCTTTAGATTTTATTAAGTGTAGGACCTGGCCTAACAGCGAAGTGGGCTTGAAATAAGTTCTTGGCAAGAGCTGCCTTAAAGTAAAAGTGTGATTTTCATTTACTAGAAAGAACAAATTGCCCTGGTGTTTTGTTCTCTCCTGGTGAGGCGACTGAGACATCTTAAATAGAGTTTTGCCACCCCTGCAATGTCTGAGGAGTCACATGTGCACAGCAGCAGCTGCTGTGACCTTCTTTATTTATAGTCCATCTTTGGGTGTTGTGGGGAATAAATCCTGCCCCAGGCAGGCAGACTTAGTTTGCACTTGGGTTGGATTCTGGTGGCTTTACTTCTCCATCCCTAGAGACAGAGCTATAGTTGGAAGATGTCACCTGGGATATTACCTGAGCAAAGTGATTTGAGTCCTGTTTGGAATCCTGCATTCCCTGTTTGTGGGAGTAAAGTGGGGAGTCAGCTAGAGCGCAGTGGATTTGTGCTGGAAGACCCAAATGTCTGCCAGTTCTGCCTTTGTGGAGGGTGCTGAGGATGGGGCTCGCTTTCAGTAGAATCACAGGATGCTTTGTGTTGGAAGGGACTGTAAAGCCCATCTCATTCCACCCCCTGCCAAGAGCAGGGACACCTTCCTCTATCCCAGGTTGCTCCAAGCCCCATCCAGCCTGGCCATGACCATTTCCAGGGTTCATAGCTTCACATCCATTTGGAAGTGAGATGAACTCCATGACCTCCTGCCACAGAGCTCTCCATGGTCCCCTCTACTGAGGAGACTTGCCCCACTGGGAGGGACAGAACTAGAGAGCACTTTAGCCAGAACAAGAGTGAGATGTTCATGTTGTTACCTCTGAGAGTTGGTGAGAAATCTGCAGAGAATGCCCTCAAAATAAAAAAATCTGCTTCTAAGACTGTTCACCGCCCAGCAAAGCGGTGTTGGGCATTTGTATTTATTACCATCATGAAACATCACTTTTCTTTCAGGTATCAGCAACGCAGAAGCCCGTCAGCCAGGGAAAGCCCCCAACTTCAGCGTGAACTGGACAGTGGGAGACGCTGGTCTGGAAGTCATTAATGCCACCACTGGCAAGGACGAGCTGGGCCGCGCCTCGCGCCTCTGTAAGCACGCGTTCTACAGCCGCTGGATGCGCATCCACGCCAAGGTACGGCTCCAAGGGCCACCGCTGCGCTCCTCAAGTCTCAGTGAAACACCCACGTGTGCTTTCTGTACCCAAAAGCCACTTTCTCAGCCTCTTTTAAGCTGAGCCTTGTGTTACAGCCACGTAATTATTAAGGCTGCAAAAGACTCGTAAGATGGTCAAGTCCAGCCATCGCTGTAGCACCGCCACCGTGTTCACGTTAAACCATGTCCTCTAGCACCACATCCACACATTGTTTGAACATTTCCAGGGATGGTGAATCCACTACTTCCCTGGGCAGTCTGTTCCAATGCTTTACAACCCTTTCAGTGAAGTTTTTTTTCCTAATATCTAATCTAAACCTCCGCTGGTGCAACTTGAGGCCAGGTAGCTGCTGCTTCATGCAGTAATGGAAAAGAGCAATGTGTCTGTTAACTTTTTAATGTGACACTGTCCAAAATGCATATTCCTTAGTTTATAGTTGAGTAGGCAAAGCATTCTGTCTCCTTTGAGCTTGCCCTTGCATTTTAATTTATTTGGAAGGATAATCCCATTTTCACTGCTGAGGTTTCACTCTTTACTCTCAGAAATAAAGCTACCAGGAAGTCTATTTGTGCCTTTTTGCCCTCAACATTTTGTTTGATAGATCCTTACCTTGTTTTAATATTAGCTGTTTAAATAACTCACTCGTGCTGTTTGACTTAATTGGGTCTTGTCTCTCTCCTTCTCTTGTCTCTCAACCCCACAGCTCTCCTCCAGCTTGCGCTCAAAGATCCTCAAGCCCAACCTGTACCACGACACCAAGCAAGGAGCCACAGAGTATCAAACTGCTAAAGAGTGTTTGTTTAAAGCATTCCTGAAGGCAGGACTTGGAGCCTGGGTGGAGAAGCCCATAGAACAGGATCAGTTTTCTCTCACAGTCTAATTCACAAACTGCACATCACTTGGGAAGGGGAGTTGTTCTGGAGATTCCTGGTGTCGAGCATTGCTTTCTGGCATCTCCACAGCCATCAAAACATCTTTCTGCTCTTTGGAGTTGGGTTTCTTTGGGTTTTTTTTTTTTTAAACTTCACAGTAGCTATTTCTGTTTTGCCTAAGTATTGAAACTCAATGATGATGCAACACATAATTGTATATTTTGTTATAGGAAAGTAATTTCTGGTGTATTTCTAGAAATACTTTTATTGTAGAGAACTTGCAGTAAGGCTGTCCTTACTGTGTACAATGACTCATTTTTTCTGGGTTAAAATAATTTCTTTTTTAATTCAATGTCATCAAGTGCATGAAGAAATTAATAGTTTCTCTAGGTTTTACACCACACTTTTAGGAAGTAACTTAATTTTTAAACAAAGAAGAAAGGTGACAAAGCTGATTCTACTCCTCTGTTAACTTGTTTTTCAACTGCAGATATTTTTAGTACATAGACCACAGAGGCAGAATGGAATCTGGACAGGACAGCTAGTTTTTTCCCAATTCCTTGCTCTTTAAAACCAGCTGCTGAAAATTTCATGTCTTTGATGTATGTATTTATTAGTCTGTGAGCCAGTTTTTAACATGCAGCTTTTTATTCTGTTTTTAAAAATACATTTACCTCCCATTTATACCCATTGTGAAGTCTTCATTTTTTTTACCATTGTAAACTGGAAACAGCAAAATAATTATTTGTAAGTTAAGAAGTTTAGTCTATAACATGCAGAAGCCTGTTTAGAAGTAGGTAATTTGTGTATCCCAAGAACTCATCCAAATACAATCTTAACTGTAACAGCAATGTAACAGCTTTAAAAAAATCTACTCATTTTAAGGGCACGAAGCCTGAGTTGCCAAAACCAATCACTTGTTGGGTATTGATTGCTCTCCTCTAGAAGCTCTTGTAACAGAGAAACCACTTCTTAAAACTTATTTCCTGTGAGTTATATCTGCTTTCAGCCAAATTGTTGTGTCTGAGATTCCCTTGCCTTTGGGCTTTACATGTGTGATGGGCATCATGAAGCTAATTAGGTAAGTTGCTCTCAAATGTGTGTCCATCTGTTTTGACTATACCTTTAAAAAGTGTTTTTCCTGAAGTGTGGACACTTCTGCTTTATGTAAAAATGTAAGATGGAAGTGAGATACTGAGGTTTGATTCACTGCTGTGTAGAAGGAGCACCACAGACCCAGCACTCCTGGGTCAGCAAGTCCTTGGTGTGTTGAAGACTTCAGTGTAAATCCACTTCTGGCCAGTCATGAATGATAAGGCATTTCTGCTCGAGTAGGAACCTGTTCTCAGCTTCAAAACCTGATCAGACCTGAAAATCACTTGTGCAATAGTTGAAATCTATGGGTTCATGTCTTGGGAGGAAGACACTGAGGTACAAACAGTACATTTGGGGTGGTACTGTGGATAATAGCTAGCATTCCTCTCAGAAGACAAGAGAGTCTATGACCCAGGGATCCCCTCAGGGAATTGATGCTTCTAGAGGTTACTGCCTTTTCCAGATGCTGGGGGAAGAAGCTGCAAGAGAAGGGCTGGGTTAATTCACCTTTGTGGTGGCTTCAGTCACCCTGTCAGATTCTCATCAAAGCTGAGAGCACTCCCATGGCTTCTGCAGGCCCAACGAGGCTCTTGGAGTCATCATCCAACTGAGGTGCAGACTGACCTCTTCCAAAACAGAAAGGAATTCAGTTCTACGTCATCAGATTCTGCAAGCATTGGGACACCAGTCTTGGGATGGACCTTGTCTTGGTCACATTGCAGAAGTTCTGTTTGGGTCTGTAGCTGAGTGTGTGAACGTGTTTCTGTGGGGCTGGGGCAAAAGTGGTCATGCTGTGTGTGTTTCCTTGGAGTCATTACTGTTCCCAGGTGAAAGATACATTTTTAAGGGACTCATTCAAAAGTTGGTGTCTCTCTGATTTTTTTTGAGGACTAGGAAAGTAGTAGCTCAAACTATTTTTTTTAATTAAGTCAAAAATAAGTGTAAAATATTTAAGTAGTATTATAGACATAGTTTTTTTAGCTGTTGGAACGAACTATTAACATTCAACTATAATGGAAATACCTTCCATGCCAAAATCTTTCGACGAAGGAGGTGTGTCAGGTTATTTGTGAGGAAGAGTTGGTAATTCTGGGATTTTAAAAAGAAGTTTTCCAGGGTTATGTGCAATCTGTATCTGTCTTCTGAGAGTCAGTAAAAACTGTTTGGCTTCCTTCAATCCCTTGTTCCTTTTTGTGCAGCTCACATGTGGAAGGAAGTAGGAAGAGTTCCCTGGAAATCAGTGTCTCCGAGCAAGGAGGGATAGCCATGTATATGATCTCAAGTGACTGCAAAAAAAGATCAGACAACTCAGCCTCTGGCAGCTGCCAAATTTTGTAGGAGATCAGCTTTTGGAGGCTGAGGGCTCTGGAAAGCCTGGGGTGGGTAGGTGGAAGCAGGCCTGCACAGGGAATTTGTACTGCTGCTTTGGGACTTTTTTTTTTCCCTTATATTTGATTGAATATTTATAGAATTATTTTGATTGAATATTTACATAATTATAATTGAGTATTTGTCTCAGGCTCTTCAAAGGACTTAGAGTAACAACTTTAATGTTGATGAATACTTGAAATTGAATTTAAGGTGTTTTTTCTCCAGATGGCAGTCTGGCTTGTAGTAAAGTTTTATAGGTTAGGTAAATAGATAATTTTAAATATAGATGTTTTAAATATATATATACATACATATATATATATATATGTTCTGCAGGATCATTTTAAGAAATCTGGGCCTAAAGGTTAACACTTGAAATCTTGCTTATGGCTGTACTCAGGACCTGGAAATAACTGTAGATTATTTTTATTGGTTGTGTGAGTGTTGTTGTGTAGGAGCTTGTTGGCAGTGGGGATGTCCAGCTGGCTCTGCCCCTGGAGCAGCTGGTGGTGGGAACAGTGACTCTGCTGTCTTAGGGATTTACAGCAGTGGGGTTTCTGTACAGCTGGCAATTCTCATCTTCTCCTTGTCTTGGAGAAATCTTTTCATGGCTGGTTACTGCACAGGAAGCTCTGGAGTAGAAGGTTTTTGTGTGCAGTTCATCTAAATCTAAGAGAACTAGCAGCTGAAAGGCTCAGGATTGGGGAACTGGTGTTGCATTTCATCAGTCCAGTTCTGGAGACAGAACATTGCTCTCTTCTGGGAGAGCAATGTCTGTGTAGGCACTCAGTTTGTGGGGATTGGGATGGGGCTGCAGCCCAGCCTCATCCCCAATGGGTTCAGCTGTGCAGGACAGGTGAATGATAATGAAAATAACGAGCCATGGAGTGCCCAGGGGCACTGAGCAACCACCAAAGGGCACAGGGGGCACACAAGGGCACTGCATCAACATGAGGGTCGAAAAGGTTGGGCTGAAGGACAAGAAGGGCAGATGCTTGCAGCCTTCTGAATGTTACTCTGTGTGGGCAGACAGTTGAAGCCCTCTGAAGAGGTAAAGTGTTACTGTGTATGGGCTGAAGCTTTGTGAAATTGTGTGGTGATGCTCTGTGTATGGTGGCCATCTCACCTGTGACATGTGACATGGCTGTTCACCAAAAGAGAAGGCTCTGGGGAGGCCTTAGAGCCCCTTCCAGGGCCTAGAGGGGCTCTAAGAGAGCTGGAGAGCACCTGGAGTGACAGGAAAGCAGTCATAGCTACAAACTAATGGATGTTAGATTTTGACTGGATATTGGGAAGAATTTTTTCCCTGTGAGGGTGCTGAGGCCCTGGCACAGGGTGCCCAGAGAAGCTGTGGCTGCTACTCTGGGAGTGTTCAAGGCCAGGTTGGAAGGGGCTTGGAGCAACCTGGGATAGTGAAAGGTGTCTCTGTCCATGGCGGGGGGCTGGAACTGGATGAGCTTCAAGGTTCTTCCAAATCATTAAATGATTTTGTGATGTCCAAGAGTGCATGTAGCCAAGGAAAAACCCAAAACTCACTGTCCTCTGAGTGCAAGTGTGCACAAGTTAAAACTGTTGGTTCAGAGTGTTTGGGAGCATGAGGCAGAGCCTGTTTTATGGAATAGTGCTGCCTTTGGAAACCAAGCTGTGGTTTTGAAAAACTTACCAGCTAGGAACTGAGAATGTGTTCTAAGAACGCTTAGTCATGGTCACCACATAATTAAAATTTTGGGTTTTTTAGATATCAGTGGTTTTCAAAATAGTTTTATTTCCATTCCTTAAGTTAATGTTTGGAAGGCTCATGCTTGCAGAGAAGCTGCACTTTGAATTCTTTCCAATGTCATCATCATTAATGGTCCACTGTGAAAATTATCCCAAAGTTTACTGAAAAGGAAGGAGAGCTGCAGTTCAGGTGTAGAGTCAGGTAAAAAAAAATTCTCCTGGTATTTAAAACCTAAAACCCCACAGAAATAAAACATATACAATATAACTGTTCTGTCTCAGAATCACTGTGTGGTTTTTGTTGGGTTTCTTTATCAATTGGTTTATTTATTTTCTAATACAAATTGTTTTCAGTTGAGCTTAAATTGTTTCCACCTTCACTTTGTCTGCTCCTGTTGGGAGAGGAGGTCATGGTTATCCTGGAACTAGAGCTAGCAGAGGCACAGGGGTTTTTGTGTGTATATCTGAGGTTTTTGAGGTTCATTGGGCTTGCTTTATGCAAACAAGTGGAGTATTTGCAGTAATTTTGGGTTGATTCCCCATGGGAGAACTTGCGTGGGTCTCTGAGCATATGCAGTTCTTTGGAGCTGCAGGATGGGGGGGTTTATTCCTAGGCAGGTATATGTACCTAAAACACAGCTGGGGGGATGAACTCTGGCAGTTTTCCCTCAGTGCATCCACTGGCATTGTGTGCTTGAGCCCATATGGTTCTTCCAGTAAAACTGCTTTTTCCATAGTTTCAGTCTAGCTGGGAATGATGCAAACCAATCATTAGGGGGCCTGCAGGAACTGAGCTGGGGTTGGAATCCTGAAGCTGGCAGGGCTGTGGGGACCAGGGAAGGCACACATTCCTTGTTGGATCGTGTCAGTGCACTGTGTTTTTCTGCACCTTTCAGCCAAAGGCCTGTCCCACTACCTGTTAGTGAATGGGCCATTAACTGCACCAACAGCATTTGTGTTTGCAGGAATGAATTTTGTGGGTAGCTGTGTTTTGTTTTCCTCAATCATTCCAGGAAAGAGGAATTGAGAGCCATGTTTGCAGCCAGCCTCAGATAGAACACTTTAAGTAGTATCTGTTCTCTGGAGGGGGAGATCCACAGTTGGTGTCACTGCTGTGTTTTTGTGTTTTTAATACCTTCATCACTATCATGCCAGTATAATTTTTGTTGCAGTTTGGCTGAGACGTCCTCAACAAGTTTAAGATCCAATGGGTGTGTATGTGAATATATATTTATACGTCCCTATGTATAATATTGCTGTATATTATTTGCATTAAGCAGTTACTCTTCCCCAGTCTCCCTGTGTGACAGTGCAAACACATCAGCTTTACCCACCTGATGTAAGGTTATTAAAGAACACTTTGAGATACTGTCCTTGACACTTTCTCCATTCATAACCCCAGATTTGAAGAGGAGACCTCATAATGCCTCTGGTTTGTCACTTTCCTTCCAGCATTCTTGTCCTTCTCCCGGTGTCACCGCTGAAGCACAACCCCTTGGTCGATTATTTTAAGCAATGACTGTTTTGCATACTACCTTGCTTTGTTTAAGTAATGTTTGTACAGAGATTTCAAAATATAAAGAGCTATATAATTGCTAAGTTTCATTATTTTTTTTTTCATATGAGTGTTGCTAGTGACAGCAAAACAATTAAGTGAAATGTCACAAAATACCTGGGCATGTCCTCAAGGTGGTGGCTTTGGTTAGGTCCTGAAGAGCTGGTAAGAGCATGGGAAAGGGGAGGGCAAGTGACAGGTCTGTGACTCCTGTGTCAGGGTCTGAGAAGGGCTGTGCCACCTCTGGTGGGTTGTAAAACTGGCATTTTGCACTCAAATCCCAAGTGGGATCCCCAGAACCTGTAGGTGGTCACCAGGGTTATCACCCCAGCACGTGTCTGCCATTGGGTTTGGATCCTGGCCGTGGTGGTAGCCCTGAGCTGCTGCTGTGGGAGCTGGTGAGCCCCGTGGGTGCCAGCACTGCCCCTGCCCAAGGAGAGGACCTGGCTCCCCAGTGGGACAGCAGGAGCCCAGACACCTGATGGTCACCTCTAACCAGTGCCTGTCCCAACAAAGCAGAAAGGTCTGGTCCAAACGTGCTCCCCTTGCATCCTGCTCAAAGGATGCCTCTGGAGAAGCCTGGTCTCAGTTTTCAGTCAGAAATGCCCGCTCAGATCCAGGGCTGCAGCACTGGCTGAGGAGGGGCAGGGAGCCATGGACACACTCTGAATCTGGTGCACCAACTTCCCTTGTATAGAAGAAATACATCTGAAAAAAGAGTCAGGTCCAAGTTCTGCTCCAGAACTGCTCCACAGCCTGCTGCCTGTGGGACTGTCATGGATTGGAGCCTTCAGGCTGATATTTGCTGAGCCCATCATCTGGTTTATCAGATTAATTTCGGACTGGGAGCAGGAGTAAGATGGGAGATCCCTGCATGGGTAGTGGACCTGTTTTGGCAAGACCCCTTGTAAGCTCTGATGATGCTTATGGGTCCCTTCCAACTTGGAATATTCTATGGCCTTTCCTAGGAACAACAGGGAAAGCAAGGAATGTTCTAAAGGAAGCTCTATCAGTGTGAAAGTGGTTTCTGGCTTCATGTGTTTAGGTTGGACTTGATGACTTCAGAGGTCTTTTCCAACCTGATTGTGGTACTGTCACCAAGCACTTGCACAGTCACAGTTTGGAGGATGCTGGTTAAGGAGCACCACATCAAGAGGCAGCAGTGCCAAGAGCAGCTCCTGGCTCAGGCATGTTCCCCAGCCTGTGGCACTGGGTGCTGCCCAGCCGGGTGACAGCCCCACCAGGGTTAATTGCACCAGATTCAGCTGCTGGGGCTTGGTAGAGGGCAGTCATCTCCAAAGGCAGCAAAGGGAGGGTGGTGGTGGTGGCTGGGGCAGGAAGGGAAGGTGCAGAAGCTCTTCCCCTGCAGGTAAAGCTGTGTTTATCCCATTTCACTTGGAAATCTGTAATTTAAAGTAAATGGGAAGGTTATGGGAGAGCTGAGCAGTGTATTATTGTAAACACTAGCCTGTGGGGGTACCAAGGTAAGTTTTAATGGATTTGTTTTTCACTCTCTATCACAACCTCATGGAAAAGCTGTGATTGTGGAAATGTTAGACTCTGAATTTCAGTTCAAGCCTTTGCAAATGTCCAGAATCACTGCAGTTTGCCCCTGCCACAGTAGTGACACAGAGGTGTGACTGCTGGTGCTGCTGCTGATGTGGCCCTTCCCACTGAGGGATCAGCCCAGACACGAGTACTTCAGCTGCTGAAAATGTCAATTATGTCCCTCCCAGGGCCTGTACTGAAGTGGGGTCTGTAAACCAGGAGATTTTCATGTCAGGCAAAATCCAGTATTTAGGACATGGCCATCTGCCTGAAGTGATGGCCCAGCTAATGCTCACACTGGGTTGTTCAAACAAAGCTCTGTAACAATAGTAAGCAGGCAGCTCTTTCAGGTGCCACGCAGCAATGAGTGCATGCTTTTGGAAAACAAACCAATATAGCCCCAGGCATGAGAGGCATCATCCCAAGCTTGGCACGTCTGCCAACATTTGCAGAAAACAAATAATTTTACTTCTGCAGCCGCTGGGACTTCTGCCATGGGGGCAAACAGCCTTTGGAGTAGTTTCTGTGAACCTCAAACCAGTAAGATGGGAAGCTGTGAGTTGAAGGAATCCAAGGGATGCAAATAAGAGGTAGGTGGTTTGAAGGGGGCTGTGCCTACAGGAATCAAACTGCACTGGTGACCCATCCCACTCTTTGAGAGCACAGCAGAGGGTGTTGCTCAGAGATCTGTTGCTGCACAGGCACCTCTCAATTCACTGAGGCCTCTGCTCACCTGGCTCCACAGCACTGAGCCTTCCTAGAAGCCAGCAGGGTTGTATTCCTCTTTTTGCAGGACAAAAAAAAGGGATATTAATCCCCCTCTTCTCAGTGCCTTAGGTAGATGGCTGGAAATAGTGAAATCTCTCATGAGCCACAGAGTGGTGAACCTCAAGAGGCATTCTTGGTTGGCTGTGCTGACAGATTTTAAAGGTAACTGTGCTTTTTCCATGGCTGTATCAAGCACTGCAATGGAAATCACGGGAATCTTCTGGCAGCTGTCACTTCTGGATGTTTGTACTGCACAACAAAAGATGAACCATCCAAAAATGCAGATTTCAGCAGCAGCCCTGTGGTAGCAGGGGTTGGCTTCTACAGCCCAGGGAGAAGGGGGAGCTTGGACCACTCAGCCAGGACTTTGGCAGGACAAATGGTGTTTGTATTACAAATCAGGCCCTGATGAGAGGGACCAATTTGAGTTTTATTTATGCCTCAACGTGTTCTGAATCCATTTTTGGCCACGGGGTGAAAAATTACTGTAGGGGTTGCACTGAAAGCCCGAACATGTGCCATGTGTTGAGGAGGCAGAAAACAGAGGGGACCTCTCTCACAGGGAGGTTTCATCTGACAGCCAGCCAGGGCAGAGAAAGCTTCCACAATTTTCCCTTCTCTCTTTCCTCTTCCCTCTTCTGCAGAGACCTTTATCAATGATAAATTCTCAGATACAGAGATTTCTCAGGTTCTCAGATACAATACTACCCTGTTTGTGCTTTATTTTTGTCTAAGGTATATCAAAAAGAATCCTCTCTGATTCCTTATACAGCAGGACAGGACACCTGATGGAAAGATAATGATGATCTTGCCAGCCTCTGTTCCTTCACCATGTAAACAAAGCTACCCACTCCCTTGCAGGTGCAGAGTGAGAAACAGAAGGCCTTGATGCTGTGCAAGTGCTGCTCAACTACAGTAAAACATTGCTCTCTTGTCAACACCTGTTTGGTCTCAAATCTGCAAAGCAACACTCTACCAGCTACTGTGAAAAAAAATAAACTCTTCTAGCCAAACTCAGTGTAACTTCCCCTTCCAAGTGTGATCCATTTCCTCTTGGTGAGGAACTTGTCCCCCATTTTGGACATACATCCAGAATTGCAGCATTTCAAGAGCAGAATTCAGCATTTGTCCTTGCTAGATTTCACTTGGTTGGTAATTTCTTGAGTACACTAATCCATCAAGATCTCTCTGTAATGATCTCTCTGCCCCCAGGGGAATTAATTGTTCCTTCTTATTTGTTATCATTGGGCCAACACTGAGCCTGGGGAGCACAGCCAGGGATTGGCTGCCAGCTGAATTTTACCTCAATCTCCTGGAGCTGCTTTGACTCTGTTCTGTGATAGTCCCAGCTAACAGCTGGAAGCTGAACTTATCTATAAAGGTAAGGATCCAGAGGTTTTCCTTAATAACCCATGGAATAATAATACAGTGGGGCTCTTTTGAATCATCCTGCCAACTTAGGAGGACAAAGTTATTTTCCTCCACTGATAGAGGTGAATCCTGCAGGGCACAAACAGGCCTGGTGTTGTACAGATCACCCCATGGTCCAAACCCACAAAATGTTGCCATTCTCAGAGCCAGATTGCCAAACTGCTTCCCCTTGTTTCTGTTGCTGCCATTCTCTACAGCTGAGAGGATGGAAGAGAGCAGCACCTCCCTGCCTAAAGGCTTTAAAATCTCCCCACACCCTTGGGCTTTTGTTGGGACTTTGTTGGTGCACACAGAAAAATGACAGCCAATAATAATCCCAAAGCCCTGTGAGGCTGTGGAAGATTCCTGCTAATGTCTTATCCCGATCCCCAAGGAGGGAGAAAATTTCCCTAAAAGGAGAGTTTGGTCACAGATTGGGCCCTTTGTTCCCCAACAAGGCCATTTTTTTTTTTTGGTGGTTTTTGTTGTTTAGTTTTTTTTGTTGATTTTGTTTTTTTTTTTTTAATCTAATGGAGATTATTATTAATTACATAAATGTGCAGGGTCCATGTGTTGACAAGTACACCTGTGAAAAATCTCTGGAGTGCCTGGAAGGTTTTTGAGCCAACCTTTTCCAGGATAGCTTTTGGTGTCAGGTAGAATTGCATTTAAAAATCCAGTTTTTAGTTTGTTAACAGTGTACCTGCTGCTTTGCAGGAAGGAAGGATTCTCTTCTGCCTGTAGCTGGATGTGATTTATATTACTATCAAAGTTAAGGACTTCAGCTGGCGCTGGGAGCATACTCAGGAAAGGGAGTTCTGATTTTACTTATATGGGTTTCTTGTAAGACTGCACATGGCAATTTTTGTAGTATTATGGCTTCAGTTAAAATAAAACTTACGACTTTTTATTTTCTGTTTTCTGCCTGTTTCACAAGCATGTTCCTCAGGGATCCAATTCTCTTAGCATATAGATCTGCACAGGTTTTAATTTGAAAAAGGGTTTGTTCAATTGTTTCAACAGTAATTGCCTTACTGTTTAAGCTATTTGTGGGATAAAATCTTATTTCTTTTTTCCCCTTCTTTTCCTCTTCCACCCCTACTCATTTCAGCTTTCTAGTAACTTTCAAATGAGTGATATTTATTTCAGTTATTCACTTCCACTGACATAAAAAGAGGGACAGAATGACTCGTGTGTGCCTCTCATTTTAAAATGATGGGCTTTTACCTCCACCGTGTGGCAGCTCTTCAGAACTGACTTGAAGTGCTTTTGCACAGATGTAGAAAAAAGGACAAAGATGAGTTTACTTAAATAGGTTAAGTCAGCAGCATCTCAGACTTCTAAATATTGCTTCAATGAGGTCGTTCTTAAGCTTCACTTAAAATCTTCACTCATCTCCATTTTGAGATGGGTACATTGAGTAAATGGTATCTCAGCAGAATACACCATAATTTAATTTTTTTTTGTAGAAACAGAATTATCAATTTTCTGACAGACTGTGTGCATGTGTAAAAATGCAACACTTGCATCGATTTCCTTTAATTCACAGATGAGCTTTCAAAAATGTGCTGTATTTAGGAATACTAGGCTGCTCAGCCATTAAGTGAGGGAAAACAAAATCAGCTGGTCCACAAGCAATTTGGATTTGGGAGCTGGTTTATTGAATTTCAGAATGCAGGTGAGAAGGCTCAGGATTAAACATCTTTGAATAAAAGCTTTGTAAAATGTTTTTTGCCTTTATGAAGGAATGCTTTGATTCAGGTATGTTGTTGAGTAATGTCCATGAGCTGCTCTTCTACCAACCAAGTGATATTTTCCACTTTTCCACAAGTAAAACTAATGTTGAAATCAGGAGCGTGGCTAAGAAACTCTAAATTCTGCTGTCCTGTATGTCAGCAGATATCTTGGTTTCTCAAGTTTTTCAGCTTTGTTAGTGGACTTTCAGCTTCAATAAAAAAATGATTGCTGATGCATTCAGATGCAGTTAAAGTGACCCCAGAATTTTGATCTCTGCAGATGAATTGTGGGTTTTGTTTGTTACAGTTCTTTGCCTGAAGCTGGAGTCTCTCTTCTCCTTAGAAACAGCAGTAAAGTGAGAAATTGTTCACAACAGCCTTTGTTTTATGGTTTCAATTGGTTTTTTGCATCAGATTTTGGTATAGTTTACTGCAGGACTCTGTTTATGAATGTATCATTCGTTGTAAGGATGAAATAATTTTTTAGTATGAAAAACTGATAACTTTTCAGTATTTTATTTTCTATTGTGTATCTCAGCCACCTAATTTTTGGGTGCTGGTAAGTTAAGTGGTGTTGTTCTTTTGCCAAAACTCCTGTTTCCTCCTGGCAACTAAATGTATAGCTGGCTTGAAAGAATTCGAAGTACAAAGTTGTCTGTAATCACAAAAAAAGCACTGTAAAATCAATTTTTAAAGCTGTTTAGATCTTTTAATACATTAATAACATATATTATTAATTCAGCTAGAGTCAGTTTTGTCTCTGCTCAAAAATGCTCATCAATCCAGACTGTAATAAAAGTCAACTTTTGCAAGACCATCTTTCTAAAAATTAATCTTGTTCATGAACACGAGCATAATAAAGAATTTAAAATGTACTTTTAATTATGTTGTTATGGAGACAGCTAACCTAATAGACACACAATGATTAACTGCAGTAGGGGTGTTTTAGTGCAGTGGGTGACAGCTATCACTGTCCCTTCAGCTAGAGGTGGTCAAATTTAGACATCTTCCTAGCTGAGCCTTGAAATGTTTGGGCTTTTTTTCCCCCAAATCTAAGTAGAGTTGCCACTGGGAAAGGTCCTGAAAGGTAGAGAATCATAAATTATCCCAAGCTGGAAGGGACCCATAAGGATCATAGCTTCCAGCTCCTGTCACTCCAGCTGTAGCACTGGTACCTATTTTAACTCATCACTAGTTGTGCTGTGGTGGTGGCAGCTGGCATTCTGACCCCTAGGAGATAAAACCAAGTTTATTTGGGAGAATTAAAGCTGCAATAGCAAATCAAATTGTGGTCCAGGAGCAGCTGTGTAGATGCTTTTATTTCCAGAAGGCTTTCATGGCAACTGGCTCTGGATGGGGATTTAATGAACCTTGGGAAATGTTTTGTGTGTGTGAGAGTCAGGGAGGCATTGGTGCAGTACACAATGTGACAAAGACCAGGTCAAGTGCAACTAATCCAAAATGAAGAATAAAATCTGTAAGCCATCAGGGATAGCCTGAAAAAGTGATTGGGAAACTTCCCAAAAATAACTAAACTACTGTAAAAGGCAAACAAGTGTTGGAAGCTGGTGTTCTGATATATCTGAGATGTGTTTGAAAAGTTTATGTCTTGGTTTAAAGAACAAAATGTCAGCTGAGGAAGGGGGAACCCTTTCCTTCCACATTATTCTAAGTCTGAAAATTATGGGCCTTCCAGGCAAAAATGAAAAAAAAAAAAAAAAGGAGCAACAGCTCTTTATTTAGGCTATCCATGTGTGTGTGTATATATATAACACAGAACAGAACAAACAACAACACAGTAACAGAAGTTTCTCACCTGCCAAGCATGATGTCTTTTCAAAGATGAAGAAATTCACTGAGAGACCTACCCCACAACAGTTTAAAATTCTGACTTAAATTTAGCTTTGACATATAACAACAGGTCACTTGTGTCTGAACCTTGACACCTTGCATGGGAAAAAGGAGGTTGCATAAATTTATTTGCTTTCAGCCTTATCACTGCACAGGAAAGAGAGAAAAATGGCTTAAGAACATTTTCCCAGCATTCTTCCAGTGCCCTTTTTTAGTGCAATTAAAGCAGCATGATCAAAACTGCCCTCCCTGTTCCTTCCAAGGCTGCCACCTCTGCCCTGAGGTGGGTGGTGGGATGTGCTTGGCAGAGCAGTGCTGTAAATGCCAGTGTGGGGGAAAGGCTGAGGCTGCTTTTGCTTGGCATTCTGAGCCAGCTGTTTATTTGCTGGGGGAAGGAGGTCTGTGCTTGTGTGGCTGCCGTGCTCTGACCACCTGGAATTGCTGAGTTTGGATCCCAGAATGATGGTGCTTGTAGTTTGTAGGAGCACTTTGGGCTGGAAAAAAAAAAAAGAGCTATGTGGGGATTTGATTCCACAATCTCTCTGTTAGGTTCTGTTTGGTTTTTATGTTTCCTCTCAAAATCTTTTTATTAAAAACCCAAGGAACACTACCATAAAAGTTAACCAGCAGAAAACTGTTATTCTTAAAAAACTTAGGCCAACCCTGATGACAAAATCTATTTTTTTTTGCATATACAGACTTCAATTTTCATGTAGGGACTAATGATTGACCCCAGATAATTTTATATGAACTGCATATGAGGAATACATTGTTTTTGTTCTCTGATGTCACTAAGAGCAAAAAAAAAAAAATTGTACTTCAGCTATAAGTCTAATTGTTCATTTCTGAAGCCTTATAGCATTTTATTTCGTATTCCATGGGTTTAATTTTCTCAAACTTTTGTCTCCTACAGTCAGTGAGAATCCTAAAATTGAAATCTCCAGCTATGCAATGACAGGACTAAAATAGCTGGTGAGTTTGACAGTGTGTTAAATGAATTGTGGGTATATTTCATTGTTTTAATAATAGCCTCATAGAAACAAATGTACTAATCACATCAAAGAAATTTCACTAAAAGCATGGCAAAGTTTTATGCAGCTCAAACTTCACATTCACATCCATTTTCTTTGGGGTGCTGTGTAGGTTTTGTTGGTTTATTTGGTTTTTTTTTGGCTTTGTGTTTGGGGTTTTTTTGGTTGTTGATTTTTTTTTTCAGCATCCCAACACAGTTAGACTTAATGGTGTTGGCTTTCTCGGTGTCCAGTAAAAGAAGGGGAGTAAAAAACTTAGAAATTGAGGCTTACTGTAGGAAATTAAGGAAAGCACAGCAGGAAGAACCTCCTCTCATAGAAAGAGATAACAATACCTGGAAATTCAGCTGATAAACCATTGAATGGTTTTTATACATTTTAATTGCCAAGATTCTAAGCAGGAAAAGGGTCACAGATCTTCACCATGCAGGAGGAAAAGTGTGGGAACAGCAAATGTTATACAGGTGATGGCTGAGAAGGTTGAGGTCACCATTAAAACCTGGGGTTTCAGAGTTTCACTCTTGTGTGGGAAGGATTTTGCTCTTGTAAGGGAATCTCTGTCTAGAACCTGGGTGTCTCCTCCCTTATTGCTGAAGATGGTCTTCAGTAGAAATATTCAATCAAGGGATTGGACTGAGGGTGATGCCTCAGGGTTTAGCTTTTGTATTTTTCAGGTTCTGTGCTGCTTTAGTGTGCACTTCTTAGCTTCATATTAGGGGATGGCGAGCTCTCTTCACAGAGCAGGGAGACAAAACAATTCCTTCTCCAGCTGGGGACCAAGGACAAATGATCCAAATCTCAGGCCCAAGAGCATAAACAACGTGGACTGAAGAGAAGAAAAACAAGAAGGATGGGAGTTCATGGGCTGGAGCTGTAACTGGACAATTAGCTCCAATATGCAAATGGAATAGAACTTATAAAAGTGAGAGACACTGTGAGTGGTCAGACATTTTTTGACCATTTTGATTCATCTTGGGTGCAGCCCTGGCTGGGCTCTTGTGCTGCCCAAGGTGGATCCATTGAGGCCTCCTAATAAATCCCTACTTTAACTCCATCTAGGTTCTAGGTCAGCTGGCACAAGGCATCAAAGGTTACAGGGTGGATCTGGAGTTACACGTGTGGATCAGAGTCTGGTTTAGCACTGCAACAAAAAACATTCTTCCCTTCTCACTCATGTCACTATGGAACCAGCAAATTTATTTTATTTGAAGAGAACTTGGTGTTGGGCAGCTTCTGCTAGGAAACTGTGGGTAAGGCTGTGTTAGTGCACCTTTTCTTTTGGGATACAGACACACAGAGGTGGAGGTGCCTGTTCCCCTCCTTTGTGCTCCCTCTGATTTTGCAAACAGGACCCAAGTATGTTGAGAGGGGTAAAAATAATGTTTTATGGGTAAGCCAGCACCTGTAAGCAGCTCAAAGCCAAGAGCTGTGCACAAGTGTTGTCACTCCAGTGCAGCTGGGTTTGTGTCATAACAGCAAAGAGGAGAACAGGAATAGCAAAGAGGGGGCTGGTGTGTTATGGGGTAGCAGCAAGTATTACATACATGAAGGTTTAAGTCCCAGGCTCCTGCAGAAGCAATAGCAATCTCTCAGTAAAAGAGAACAAAGGACACAGGGTGAAATCCTCCTGTATCTGAAGTGTCAACTGCACACTGCAGCAGTTGATACTTTTTTTTTTCCCCTAAGTGAGTAGGAAAAAAAGCCTGGCTTTTTTTCCCTCCCAACAGAGGTCCTGTCAGATTGAGATTTAAATGCTCAGCTACCCTACGAAAACCAGACCTATCAAAATACATGCCTGAAAGATTTCTTTTTTATTAAAAAAAACCCCCAACTTTGGTAGGAATGTTTTGGTGGATTGTCATTTTGGTGACAAATAGAAGTAATACACCAAATTATCTTTTTTTTTTTTTTCCCCCTCAGATTTTAATAATCTGTATAAATTACTATATAAATATTTTTCACCCCAAGGATAAGGAACATAAGCTTAAAATGAGCATCTTGGTGGAAGGAGTATGATATGACCTTTAGAAAATCCCATGTGTATTTTTGCCACCAAAGTCTTTGTAGGGCTTGGTCTCTGGAGGGGCCACATAGCTTTGAAAATTGGCAGAGGTGCTTGCAAAAAGCAAGCACCTCTGGATTTTTTCCTGCTTGCAAAAAAACCCAAGGAGCTTCTGACCTGGTATTTTGAAGCAATTCAAGAGACTCTCACAGGTATTGATCCAAATGGGTTTGACCAGAATGTGTTAAGCTTGATGGCTGCAGGTAAGATTTCACATGGTCTCTCCTCAGGCCGTGTAGTTTTAAACAAAGATCTCTGCAGAAGATTCTCAAGATGAGAAAGAACTTTCTGAAAGGTAAAAAAACCACCAGAGGTTGAGGTAGAAATGCTCTTTGGGGTAGTCTTACAGCTGAGTGGCTGCTCACACATTTTTCCCCTCTCTGATATTTTCTGGTCACATACATTAGGCTTTGCTTCTGCCCACTAGAAGGGATGAGTGGAACAAAGGATGTCACTTGGTATCCAATAGTCACTTCAAAAAATTCCAGTGAAAGATTTAGAGGCTATTAAAAGTGTTCATATTAGATTGATTTTGGACTGCAGGACTTAGGTAATTGAGAAGAGATAAAGAATCAGATCCAGCTAAAACTCTCATGTTTTTTTTTAAAAATAAAATTAGAAAAATAAAAGCAAGTTGGCTTGGGAGTGATAATTAGGATATTTGTTGTGTTGAAAAAAAGGTTTTTTACAATATTTGGGTTTGTAATGTAAGCTCTCTGTGCATCTACTCCTTTAGTCATCACTTTAGTGATGCCATTTAGGTATATATTTTCTTTCATCACATTTTGGCAGTTTAGGCTCTTTTTTCCCTTCTATAAAACCAAATAAAATCCTAAAACAGAGTAACGGGGTACCTCAAGTTGGTTCACAAAATGTACAAGCTCACCTAAAAAAAGCAAGGCACAGTGGTTTTGTTCTTATTTTATGAAAATAAAAAAATTCTGGTTTTTATGTTAGAAAAATCAAGTAAACTTTCTCAGTATTGCTAGTGTTGAAATACAAAATTCAATATATTCTTTGAAAATGGGAAACCTACATTTGGCCCAAATGAGAAGCTGGGTAATGGGTTAATACATAATTGATGTTAATTACAACTTGTAACTCCTTGCCTGCCAGACACAATTTTACTGGAGAAAAATGAAATGGGGCTGACCTAATTAGTCTCTAATGTTGTCCTCTGTCACATAATGGGGTTGATCAGCTCATTCCTTAACTGCCTGTCCTTCTGGTGCTGCAGAGAGAATCCTCCTATTCATGGAAATGCAAGGTACATTTATAAAAATAAAACATTCATTTATTAAGTTCTAAACCATTTCAGTGTTCAAGAGAATAGAAAAACCTGTAATTCAAAATGTGATTTATGTTCTGTTTCTGCTTTTACCAGTTTGCAAATACTGAGCTGGGCTGGTTTGCTGGAGGGACCTTTGTTCTCCAGGGATTACTAGTTCCAGTGCCTCATTGTTATTTCACTGAGGATTTTCTTTTAACATATTCTTGTATTGAAAAATCTTTTGTTATTTTGTCCATTAGTACTATTTTAAAGGAACTGTTGGGTACTGCTTATGTATTTCTTTATTTTTGCTTTGAACTTGTAGTGTGAACAGACTGAAAACAATCCCAGATAATACTTTATTTATTGGATGATCAGCTCAGGTTTATGTTGGGCCAGTCTGAGGATGAAGGTCCCAATTCCAGGAAGAAATATGTAATCTCTTAGGATACCCCCATTTAGCAAATTATTCAGGGATATGCTGCTTTGAGATGTCAGGGTTAAATAAGATGGACTTTAGTGTAGGCTTCACAGAGCTTGCTTTAAGCATCAGTGTCTTGCAGAATAGAAAAAACTACCAATGAATATCAGAATATAATTTTTTTTGATGACAAGAAAATATATAAAAAGGTTTTTATTTTTTTGTGCATATTGTATGAACTGTACTGATAATACAAAACCTGCATATGCTTGCATGCACTCATGTGCAAAATTAACCTGTCCTTTTGTAGTTTTCAGATGTGAAAACTTGTTTGCAAATATGCAAAATAATGCATATAAAACAGAGATTTTATTGCAGTCCTTAGTGAAAATCAGAAAAAAAATGGTTTATGTTGAAATTCAAGTGTGTTTCTTATTTTTTTTCATGTTTGCAGCCTGAGTGCAAGGTTGTTACACCTCAGGTGTATGGAACAGGATCTGTTTTCAAGGTAATTCTTTTAAAAATGCATCCAGCAGTGGTTTAAGGTGGTAAGCAAGGTTAGACCGTAGAAACAAACTCTGTCCTGTCATTAGCTCTTTCTGTTCCATTAGTTCCAGCATTTGGGATCAGGATGCCACCTGGGTGAGCCTGCCCAGGATTATTTAGTGAGGTGCTGACTCTGTCATTCTCCTCTAAGGACTGCAGGCTGGCATGAGTGGGAAACACATAATTCTCATTTCATGTGCAGAGCCAACAGCCAGGGAAACAAGCTTGACTAAATGCTTGGATTCCAACCAATGGTGCAGCAACTAAGGCAGGTCCTGAGAGTGAAAACTGTTGCTGTATCTTCATCAGCTCAAAACACTGTGAGCTTCAAGGATCAATATTTATAAAAAGAAACTGAGTATTCATCAGGTTTAACCCTCTTTGGTTTAAAAGCACCAGGATTAAACACTCCTGTGAATAATGAAGGTGTTTGTTACTAATAACAATTAGTGATTTTATGCTGAAGGACACACGTGGCACTTTTGTTTGGAGTTGATGAGCTCCTTGGCAGCAGCACAGCAGCCAATAAAAGTGGATAGAAATGTTCAGTACCAGTAGCTGCTGCAAGGACTCTTGTAGGTCAGTTTCTGACTGTGCTTTAAAGCTAAGAAAGTTGTATCAGCAGAGTTTTAGATGTCCTTGAGAGCAGACACCAGCTTAGAGGCCCTTGCTCTCCCCATGGTGGGTAACTGTGCCCCTCTGTTTGTGGGCTGGCAGGATTCCTTTCCTGCACTGCCTTGCTCTTGCAAAAAGCTGCTCCCACTTCCACAGCCCAACTTCTGCTGCCTAAAAGCATTTTAATCTATGGTTTTGTTGTTTTTTCTTTACCTTCCCACAAGCCCACAGAGTGCACAGATGTTCATTAGTGTGCGTGACAGCTTAAATGGCTCTTGTCAACAGCTGCCCAGTTAGAAAAGTGGCACTCCTCATTTGTGATGCTGAAACAAAATGATCCCTAAACCAGTCTTGTGTATTTCTTAAAATATAAAGTGGTATATTTGGAATGTATTTTGTGAAGTGGGAAACAATTCAAAGAATAATTTGTGCTCTGCAACAGATCAGTATAGAATAAAAAATGTTCAGATTTTTAGAATTTATCTTTGGAAGACCAGCTTGTCTTTGTGCTTACCAGCAAAGTTCTGGCCCTACATAAATGCTATGGTCATACCAACACTGTTTGACAAAAGTAGCCATGATATAAAGGGAGTAACATTAGAAAAAGTAATACACGTCAAATGTAAAATGAAGGAGAAGAGGGGAAAAAAAAAGAGTTTAAATTCCAACAGTTCCAGCAATATTTATTTCCTGAAATACTTTCTTTTCTCAAACACTCACAGTGTTTTTTAAACAGAGCAAAAAATTCAGCCTCCACTGAAACTAATCATGGGTAAAACGCTAACTCCTGTGGGGTTTGACCCCTTCAGTTCTCAGACACTGATTTCTGTGGGGAAATCAGATCTGCAAACTCTGAAAGTGAAAATTCACCATGTTTTTCCCTTAGTAGGTTTGTGAATAACTATTGAAATCCAGGATGGATTGGAGAATGCAAAGCATTTGCTAAAACAGCCTGTGGGGGAAAGTGAATGGAAAAAAAAAGTCTGGTAATTTTGGTAAAAGTTGAAGCATCATAAAGAATTCCTTGAACAAAGATTTATCCATCTACTTTAATGTAAAACTGTTTGCTATGTGCAGGTGAAATCGGCCTCAAAACTATTCAAGTTCTCTCACTTGACAGTACAACTTCAAGTTGTTTGTAACTAATTCCAGAGCAGAGAAATACTTTGCTTACATGGAGAGAGAGCATGCATAAATAGAGTATCTGTCTTTTTGAAGAAGATAGAGCAATTAAAATCATTATAATTTATGCACATAATTTTGTGCATAACACGTGTATAATTTATGTGTAGACAGGGGGGAAAAATTCCTTTAATGGGGAAGTAAGGCTGAGAAAACTGAGAGGTGAGCTGCTGATGTGAGAGATGACTGCAAATCTCAATTTCATGCTTTCCCTTTTCATATTCATTGTTGCTATTTCATGAGCCTGTTTCTGTGGAAAAGTTAGTCCTGACCCAGACCTCTTCAGAGAAAAAGCCTGAAAATTAGAGTGGAAGTGTGAATGACCTGTGTGGGGAAAGAATTTCAAATGTTCTGTGTGTGCAGTACATCCACATGTATCCTGTGGCTTCCTAGTGCTACAGGGGTTATTTGGTTCTCTTTTTTTCCTTATTTATTTTTCAAAACTTGGCAATGTAATTGCAGATTTTAAAAGTTTGCCAACCAAATACATAAATTCATGAGATCAAAAGATTTTACCATGGCTCTGTAAGGGCGTTGCTGTCCTGGAAGTTTCTAGACACAACTGGAACCACTACTGATATAAAGCTTTCATGCAAGTCCATAAATTGCCCTGTAAGCCTTTATTAAACTGGAGGAAAGGGTGACCTACTTGATAAATAAGGACTGGACTGTGCTGAGCAGACTGGAAAACAGGTCAAGGAATGCTGTAGCTGATGTCTTGAAACCCATTAAAATACTGCCCTTCAGCACTTTTGATGCTCACCTGTAGCCCAGAATAAGAGCAGTGTAACATAAACTCTCATCCCATCCTGTGCCTTTTGTTCTTTCTTAGTTGTTTATTTATTTTTATTATTATTATTATTTTTCTAAATCAGCTATCCCGCTTTCCAGGGTATTTCAAACAACACAAAGATGTATTTTAGGTAAACTGACAATCCATATGTCATGAACAAAGTCTCTGAGTTAGGAAAATCAAGAGATGAATGCTTTTCATTTCCAATACTAATTGTCTTTAGGTCAGGACTATGGATTAGGAAGATTAGTATTTATTATGCTTCTTGGTTTTCAAGTAACTTTGTTTTAAGAGAAGGTAATTGTTTTTCCTGTAGCTGTTGTCTAAAGAGCACTGAATATCCCAGAGCAGCTGACTTAGGTGTAATAAATACCTGCACAGACAACCAGACCATGAAAGTATTTTACCCTTTATCTGTGGGAATAGTAAACAGTGACTATGTGGCATGTTAAGACCTAAATTAGTTTTTTGTGCCACTGGATTTTTTTTTCTCTAATGAAACATTAATTTACTTGGCATTTTTATGAGCAGCCACTGTTTTTCTTTCTAGTGAAGCAAAATCTTACAGTGCTGCACTTTGCCACCTTTTTTCCTTACTATTTTTGGAATGTCCTAATTGCTTTGAAAACTAATTTACTTCTCATTCCACTTCTCTTGCCAGTTTGGGTAAAAATGGCTTGATTGCATACAAAAATAAAATGTATAATAAAAAGAAAAATAAAGGAAAATATCATATTAAAGAACAAGCAAGTTAGAGAGTAATACAGCTGAGGGAGCAGAGGCTGTTGTCAGAACTGTAAAAACACCTGTACTGAGTTATATATATAATATTACAAATATAGTATAGTCTAAAGTATGACAGGAAAGCAGAGTGGATGAAACTGGAGGATTTAATCTGTAGCATTGGATGAAATCATGGCAATTTTCAATAAATAACCCTTTGAGGTACTTCTTGAAAATGTGATGAACTTGTCAGCAAAGCTGTGAGGGAGAGCTGTGGAAACCAGAAATATCCACTAAAGGCAGTTGGTTACAGCCTTTCTGCAGGGGCCCAGTGAACAAAAGGATTTATTCCCAAAGGAATAAATTTGAACAAGTGAATAAATTTGAGCAAGTCCCTTAGATTTGCTTTAGGATTTTGGGTTAGGATCTGATTCTGTAAAATCCAAAGCAACTTTAGGAGTGCTGATAAAACTCAACCCCTGCATGAAGTCTGTGCCTGTATCACCTTTTGACAGCTTCCAGAGAGTTCTGCAGCTTGTGTTATGAATCCTTAACTCATCAGCCTCCTTCCTTCTTTTGTTTGAGAAAGAATTAAAGATTTAGCTGGGTTCTTGTGAGGGTTACTGGCTGTTGCACTGCACTGTGATTACTGATGGGGCTGCTGTGCTTGCCAAAGACAGGATACTTGAACTTCAGAAATTTGGGAATAGTGACCTTCAGGATGCTTTTGGGAGGACCAAAATCTTGCAGTGACAGATGCCAGGAATTATGAGGTTCTAACCAGAGAGCAGTAAAAAGTTGTACTGGTGTGACTGTTGCTTGAATAGTAAAATTCTAATTTTGTTGCAATATGAGCCACAAAACTGAGGTGCTCAGCACATCCATTTTAACTTTCTCTCGGATTATTACTAACAGAATATGGTACCTATAAATACCTAGTTCAGGCTGTGTTCTGTCAGGGAACACCAAGGAATAACAAGAGTTGTACAGACGATTTTCACAGGAATTCACATAGAGTGGTGGGAGATGCAATCCCACAGCCATCCTTTCCAAAGCTTATTTTCCCATCTCATGCATGTGAACACAAATCCAGATGCTTGCTCTGCAGTAACATGGGTGCAGAAAACCAATTTTAATTAAACTTTATTAGTTTTAAATCCATGACTGTTATAAGGCATTCTCATTAGAGCTTGACAGCAGATGATTTCATTATTTTCCTTGGGTTAGGAGTAGCTAGTTTATAGCAAAACCAGGAAAAACAATCAGCTTTAAAACTGAGGTTATCTAGTCTTCTGTTTGCTGTTCCACCTAGTGTTTGATGAAGATTCATCAATTCCTCCCCGTTCTGTTCTGCAAAGAGGGAGGCCATGAAAGCCTCTCCATCTAAACCTAAAACACTCTTGCTCTTCCTGCATTGGAATCTGCCAGGACTTGTCACTAGGTTGGATGCACTGGGCTCATTCTTTTCCACTGTCATGTCAGTGGGATTGGCCAGATTGTTTGAGCTGGGAATTTGCTCACTGAGGACTCTGGGAGTGCCAAGAGAGCTCCTTCCATGCACTCCCTCCCAGCAGTCTGCATTAGGCATAGGCAGGGGTAGCAGTTGGTGAAAGAGGTAAAAGCACTGGGCACCTTTCCCTCATAATTTAATAATTTAATGACTAATTTAATAATTTGAATAAAATGTAATAATCCGTGGCAAAACACAGAGTTCTGGTTTTGAAATATGATACATTTTAGCATACATTCACCTTGAAGATGCTGGAACCTTCCTCAGTTTTAAGCTTTGGGTTGTCAGAGTTTCTTCTTCACAGTATAGCTTAATCCCTAAATTAAGAATTTAATAACCATAAAGCCCAAATCCAACAGTTATAATTTACTTTTTCTCTAGGCTAATTAGATAAATAAGAACTTGGGAGTTGCTTGTTTCTTGGGCAGCCTGAAGGCCTTGCAGTCTTTTCATTTTTTTATAGATAGCTAGGTCAGGGATCTATACCCATTTCATCCATGACTCTTGTCCACATTTCATCCTTGCTGTCCTATGAAAATGCTCTTCACCACTGGATCTGTAGGTTGCTGCTGAACATTGAACTAAAAGAAACCTCTGTGCTCAGACCCTTGTTTTCCAAAGAGCATTCAGAGAGAGTGTGGCACTGCCCACATCTGTGGCACCACTGGAAAACCAGTCTGTAGCCTCAGGGCTCTGTCAAACAGGAAAGGAGAGCCCTGAAGAAGCACAATGACCTGGCAAGAGGAAATTTTCCAATAGCAATGACGGAGTCTTAAAAAAAAATAAAAAGATAAGCTTTGAAAACCTTTTTGCTTGCTCAAAAAGTACTGGGAGGTTGACATGATGGTGCAGGCTGAAAGGCATTTTGCTGTTCAGCTTCATTGTGGTTAGAAATAGACTTCTGTGAAGGGAAGAGCTGCCACCAGGATTTGGTATTTGTCAGCCTTTTGAGGGAGATAGCTGAGCTGAGAAGGACCTCAGGAGAGGGCTGGGGATGGTGAGACAGGACCCCCGTGTCCATTTGATATTTATTGGAGGTTTTGGATCTGCCACTTTCCAGCTGAAGAGCTCACATTTCACTCTTTCCACAGAGACTGCAATCAGTAGTAGCCCATTGAGCTAATTGTTTGTTTGTTCGTGTGTTTGGAAACAGCAAAATTAAGAGAGAAATGAACAGAGGCAGGCTGCATTCTTAGCAGAGTCCCAAAAATAAGAGTAATTTTCTGTGTGTTGAACAAGCCTGCAGCCAAAGCCTCTTTTGTCTCAAAGTGACATATTAGTCCCTGAGTTCCTTGGAAAAGAGGAAAATTGCTCGCCACTGGGGCCATTTATTTTTCTTTCTAGGTGTTTAAAGGAAAAGAAACACAGTCTGTTACCTGGGTCAAAAGGAGTAGCTCACTCTACTGCCCCTCCCCTTCCTGGTTCAGAGAACAAATCCCCATGGTGGCATTTTAAGGATGCTGCTCTGAATTTTATTGCCCTTCCAGTTAAAATAAAATATAATTTTTTTTAATTGCAAAGGAATTGGGTGTGTAGAACTCCATGAAATAATGGATTTGTGGTTGAGCATCTCTCTTAGCTGTTTCTCTGTTGCACTCAGGGACTCAGCTGCATGTCAAAGAGCAAAAATTTATACCTAGGTTATTCTTTGACCAAAATTTCCTCCCTTTAATACAACAAGTAGATGTGATTCACATTGGGTAATAGAGCAATGGCTAAGAAGGTATTAAACTCTAAATTTTTAGTTATCAAAATTAATGAGAGGCATGGAGGGGATGGGGGAGGAGGGGAAAGATGTAAAGGGGTGAATGAACCTGGCTTGGACTATGAAGTGGTAAAGCTGGACTAATCCTGGAGATCCAGTGGGAGGATTTAGGGCTCATGCTCACACAGTGAGCAGCTGCAGCAGTCTGAGGTGTTGGTACCTTTTGGCAGAGCGTGGGAGGAAAGTGGATTCTGAGATGAGTAAATTCATGATTCTGTCTCCTAGACCAGGGTACTTCTGTTCTGTTTTGGGGTGTATCTGCTGGGGGTGACCTTGCAGAGCTTCTCCCTCAAGCTGAGGTTTGGGTCCCTCTTCTCTCTGGCAACAAGAGTCACAAACTGGTTATGGAGTTCCTAAGCTTCTTGCTCTTGCAAACTTCTAGATATCATAGGCTTGAAAAAGTCATAGAGCACTGCAGCTTCTTAGAGGACTTAATTTTCTGCTTTTGTACAAGAGGATCAAAATTGTCTTTGTGAAAGACAATTTTGTGCATGTTAAAGAGAACATTATAATGTTATAGTGTGGATATAACTAAAGTGTAACAGGAAAGCAGAGGAGGTGAAACTTGGGACTTTTACCTGTGCCACTCAAGGCAGCTCAACCTGCCAAGAGTGTGGCAATCCCCACGTGCCCTGGTGATGAAACAGAGTCAAAGCCTGTGTTCACTCACAGGGACCCAGCACTAGGTACATCTCCTTTTGAAACCACTTTGATTATTTCAATGGCTTTGCATGCTTTTGAGTATAATTTTTTTTTTCCTTTGGAAGAATTCAGTTGATGAGCAGTATTTTTTTTTCTGCCAGTTCTGTGTTTCAAACCGTAATTGTTGAATACATGTATCATACATATTCGTGTATATTATGTATATATGAAAGTCCAGCAGAGAAATACAGCTAAATGTAGCCCTTTCCTAAGTAGATGAAGAATGAAATCTGTGTTTAAATGGGTCTGCTTTGCATGTACTGCAGCCTCTGGGAGCTGGCTTCCCTCCCAGTCTATGCTGATCACACTCCAAACACCTTACTGAGTGCTCTGAGATTTTATATGCATATATATGAGCATAAAAAGTCTAGAAAGTCTGGAAATCCATGCAGGAATTGATTCTAAACCCTTGGCAAGCAGCCAGAGAAAACGTGAGAGAAAATGAGGATCTTTTTTTTTTCTCCAGTGAACTTGGGCAGTGTTTGGTACCTGGGTCTCTCCTGGGCACTTAGGGATGCACTTGCATGCAGTGCAGCTGTAATTCTCTGTTTTTCCCCATTATCCTTAACTCTGATTTGTCTCCCAGCAGCAGTGCTGCATGCTGAGAGTCCAGGGGGCTTTTTACACCTATGTCCACGATGAAGTCTCTTCTAATGAAATATAATGCTGACAATGCTTAATAGTTTTGTTTTAGAGCATGATGCCAGGGGCAGCAAGAGTGAGCCCAGTTCTGCAGCCTCCCAGCTGAGTACTTAATAAGCCCAAACCATGCTTTGTCAGCTCAGAGCACCCAATTCTACTTTGTATTTCATTCTTATAAAATAAGAAGATTTTAATGTTTGTACTTATTATTTGTGTTTTTATTCTTTCTGGCTCTGATTTTGACCTGCATCATGTTGGTATTTGGTCTGTACCTGTGAATTCTGATATACACAGAAGGGCTGGCAGGACAGAAGGTGCTTGAGATGGTAATGGCTCAATTTTCTATCCAGTTTATTTTGTAGAGGTCCTGCATTAGGTGACTGCTGAGTCAGTGCTGTACAATTTTGGTTGGATGTTTAAGTCCCTTCGGAGTGCCCTCGGTATTGTAAACCCTGGGAGCTGGTTTGTGCTTTCAACAGCAGCAGGGGCTCAGCCTCTGGAGATCTCTCCATGTGTGCTG
The DNA here is from genome assembly GCA_003676055.1 of Chloebia gouldiae. NCBI lineage: Eukaryota > Metazoa > Chordata > Aves > Passeriformes > Passeridae > Chloebia > Chloebia gouldiae. The sequence continues at coordinate 27,953 of QUSF01000070.1, read as the reverse complement.
CCTGTGTCAGGGCTGAATTATGGAGAAGCCAATTAGGATCCATACCCAGCAAATTCTCCAATGAGATAAAGCAGTTGGCAGAGTAGTCTTGTTTCTGCTTACAGAGGTGTTTCTTAATCAGCTTCAGCAGGTCAAGGAACAATTTGATCACTGGAGAGTTTCTCAAGGAGGCACTTGAAAGACTGTGAAGACTTGAATTTTCAGGATGATTTTCATGCCTGCCTTGCCTGCATGAGGTAGGGTGAGCCAGGATTTCAGTTTTCTCCTGGATGCTTCTTGTTTTAAATCTTTTTCTCTGCCTGTGAGCTTGGTGCAACTGAAGGAGGAGGGGAGGAGAGGGCAAAGACACTCAGCAGAAATCAGTCAACTACAATGAAAACACAGAAAAGCCCTAGAGCTGGTTTTACTGCTGAGAGTGGAGGGAAGAAAGGATCTTAAAGTATCAGCAGGGCATCCGAGCTGTTGCAGAGTGCAGTCATCCCTGAGTTTTGAATTCCCAAACAGATTTTTGCAATAGTGTGGCATTTCAGTTTGACTTCAGCCATTTAAATCTCTAACAAGGAGGAGGAATCCAGGGCAGCAGTGTCAGGAGAACTGCAGGTGAATGCAGGGCTGTAGGAGATTATTTTCAGTGGCATCTGTTACAATAGCCTGGAATTGCCAGGCAGGATGCTTTCCTCCCTGTTCAGAAACCTTCTCACCAAGAGCAATTGAAATGTAGTTTTCAGCTCTATTGCCACTGAGAAATGGTGTGAGATGCTCCTTCACACTGTTCAATCATTTCTCTTGTGAGTTTGAGACTTGTGGCTATGATCCAAGGGTGACTTCCCCACAGCCCAGAAGGGAATACAGGGTGCTGGAGCAAAACTGGCTTCATCTGAGCCCCTGACCTCTGGCTCAGGGACAAGACAGACAAATACAAGGTAGAACTTGCATGAAATCCCAACCATTGCTTCTTCATCTGTAGCCTCAGCTGTTGTGATGCCCAAATTACTTTACATGGAAATTCAGTCTTTATGGTGTGGTCTTTGGGAATTCTTAGACAGATTTCTCTGCTCCTCATCCTCAGTAATTTCATGCACTCTTAACCTACTCCTCAAAGGTCCAAACTGAAATGTAAAACCTGCGAATACAGAAATTGCTTTCTTCATGTCTTTACAGATTTGCTGACAAAACATTCAGGGATAGAAAAGACACAAAATTAACAAGCAGGTAACAGGCAATTTTTTTTATGGAATTCCAAGTGCAATTGTTCTTTCTGTCAGCTGAAAAGTTGTATATGAAAAAAAGCTGCTAACCCAAATGAAAGAGCTAGACAAATTTAAATGTAAAAGTAACTCCTCTTCCCCTTTTTCCGCTGGCCTTGTAAAAATAAGATTTTTGGGCATTTTGGATAGATTGATGTAGTGTGTCACTGTGTCAGGACTTGGAGTTTCAAGCCATATATGGTTTTGTGGTTAAAACCAGAATCAAAATATGGGCTAGAAATCAGATGATTTATTTTCTGCGAAAATAAAAAACCTTCATGACAGTAGTGGTTTTACTCCTGAAGCAGGATCTATATCCACATGTCTGATTTAGGATTCCCATTGAGGATCCTGTGGAGATTCATGTTACATGCAGGGTTTGAGGATTGCTTTTAATTTTTTTAAGGATTTTTTTTATTGTGATACAATTTTACCTAAATGTATATAAATTCTCTTAAATCTGCTGTTGAACTTGTAAAATAACTTCCCAAACAGCTGGATATGAAGACTTTCAGATTTTAGAACCTTTTTTGACACAGTGCTTCTGTCTGAGCTCAGGGATGGAACAAGCAGCCTGTACCTGTGGCTTTTCCAGAACTTGCTTTATAAAGTGCCCAGAAGATGGTGCCATGGTGCTGGTTTTGGCTACAGGAATGCTGAGATCTTAAAGTTTCCTTTGGGTTTAAATTAAATCAAGTAATTTTATATGCTCTGATCAGAAGCTAACATTTTAAGAAATGCAATTTTAAAAATAATTGCAGAGGTAATGTGTATTTTTGCTGAAGAAGGCAGCTGGATTTGATACACATGGCTGAAATACCTCCAGTGTCCTTATAAAGAGAGCCAGTTTTTAAGGGAAGCCATGACTTTGCTTAATTCCTGTTCATGGAGAGCTTCAGTCATTGTCACTCATGGCTCTCAGAGCATCTGGAACAGTGGGGTTCAGCACCTTTGTCTCCTGTGAGAAACAGGAGTTGTGTCTGTAGGAGGCAAATCAGATCTTAGTAGATGTCTGCTGTTTAAAACCAGATGCTTTTTACCCCATTCAGTCATTTCCTGATGTTAATAATCAATGCCAAACAAGACATCTCTGTATTTCCACTTAATAATGATTAATTAGAAGCTTCTTTTTGGAAAGATAGGTAAACAAGTCTGTCTATTTGTTCTTGGTGCTGCCCGTCTTGTACAAAATCAAAAGGTTCGTTTGGTGCTGGAAATTTCAGGCTGAAATGCTGCAGGCTGACATACCCCTTCTGGGTATGGGAACAGCTAGTTACAAATCTTAGGCAAAGCCCCTAACCAATCAAACAAATAATCTCTACAAATATGTGTATATATATATATATATATTTATATTTATATGTTGGAGGTCACAATTAGCAGAAAACACAGTGCCAAAAACCTTACTACTAAAGCAGGCAAAAGGTGATACAAATTATTTTTCCTTCCCTGATCCCCTTAAAATGTGCCTGCCTATTTGTCAAAGCTTCTGGGAGGCTGTGATATTGAAAAACGGGTGCTGAGGAATGGAGGGAAGTTGTGTAGCCCTGCAGAGACTTGAAACTTGAATCCTTTGCAGCAGATGCTGCTTCTATGTTCTCTTTTACTCCACTTTTGAGTAAGTGACACAAATTTAGCTTTAGAGCCAGAAGCACTGAGTAAAGGAGAAAATCATATCATCTTTGGAGACAAGATTCAAATAGTATCTAGAAGAGCACACACAAATTCCTTCAGGGTTATATGGGCTTGCTTCAACAATTTGCTCATACTGTTTAAAAAAACCCATTAAATTACTTGCCAACCTCCTGTTAATAATGGAGAAATCCTCACAGAACTTGAAGACCTCAACAATGGAGATGCCCCAAAAGTGCAATAGGTTTTATTGTAATAATGAAACCACAGTCTATAAATATTAAAAATCTCTTTAAAATGTGTTACTAACCCTCCCTTTTGTGGGCTCCTGAATGCAGCATTAATGTAAGAAAAATGCTTCTGGGAAACCCAGGGAAATGCAAAAGACTTCAATTTAATACCCAGCTACCCACATTGCTGTGCCTGCTGCTGCTGGAGTTTGATGGTAAATAAGCCATGGGCCACTTGGTGTTTATTTCAGCCAATATGAAAACTGGGATACAAGTTCACATCTGGAGCTCAAAGCCTTTGGAGCTCTTGTGGGGTGAAAGTGTGGGAGAAGCAGTGAGCCTTGTTCTTGGAGGAAACTGAGCAGCTGTTGTTTCACTGATGTTTTTAAGTTTAGCCAGCACTGAGGCAATCCTGGTTGAGTGACAAGTCCCACAGCATGATGTGTCTCATCTGGAAAAAGTGTCACCGTGGCACAGACCTGGGGAGGGAGCAGAGCAGGACCTGCCCCATCCTGTGGGCTGCTACAGAACGTGTGATGGGTTTGGGTTTGGGGCTGCTCTTCTTCAGCCTTTAATTCCCTGACCACTTATCAGTGAGAGAGCTTCTTCCTTGTGATACAAAGGGTTAATTTGCAACACATCAGCTGGCCTTTCACTGAGAGGCAGCTGAAGATTTGCTGACTGATGTGCTTTCTGGAAGTGCTTCTCTGCTAAACTGGCTCTGATTAATAAAATATATGAAGGCAAAGAAAAATTAGTCCTCCCTAGCTGAATTTTTTTTTTGTACTTATGACTAATTTACATGTGCAAGACCTTAAAGACCTGTTTTTTTCAGGTTGTTATGCTTGCATTTTAAGCCTTCAGACACAGAACTGGTCTAAAGTGGAAACTTTGTAGTTGCTTTGGCACAGTGCTTTGTTTAAACCAATCCTCTTTGGTGAGGGACAGAGTGCTGCAAATATACAGCTGAATGTCTTTTAGGATGGGTGGGTTGAATTTCTGGCGGATTTTCAGGCTAAATTTTTCCACAGTTGGGGAATGCCAAGAGGCATTAATCCATAAGGCGGGAATTTTTAGAAAAATATGAAAGTACTGAAAAAAAACTCGTCATCCTCTTGCCCTGTACAGGTTAATAAGGAATATAAAGATGATGGCTCACTTGGCAATCAGTGCACACAAGGTTGCCTGCTGTCTGGATGAGCCTGCCCTCCTTCCTCACTTGGTCCCTGGGAGCCAAGTCCTGTCTTTCCTTGCCATTTTTCCCCTTGGCTGGCAGTCCCTGGGCCAGCACAACTCTGAGATGCAGTTGCCTGCAGATTCCTCTTTTGGGAATGAATATTCAGGGTTTATTCCTTTCTTCCACACTCTTCCTCAGAACTGGAGCACACTGTGTTTGGGGCAGTCAGCACAGACCAATTAGTTTGCACAGCCCTGCTTTTCAACTCCTCCAGGAAGATTGCAGCACACATTCCTGCTTTTTAAGCCCACTGGATGTTTATGGACTCCTCTACTGCCCAGGCTCTTTTCCCACACTTTGAGCAAGGCAAAAGGCACTTGCTGTTTCACCCACAGTGCAGCAATCATGGATCAGTGACTGCAGAGATTGATCAAAGTTAGTCAGGAAGAGTAAAATCAGAGGCTTGCAGAGTTGTCCTACTTATTTGATACTCTCCTAATACTCAGAAATCAAGTATTTTAATCTCACATATTAAAGCCTCAGGCATTACTAAATTAAACAGATTATTTACTTATTTGATTTTCTCGTTTAGCAGCAGCACAGCTGATGTATCTGTTGAGAAAAGGAGAGGGAGAGGTGTATGCAGCCCACTATTTCCTGATAAAATGCATGCACTGGTTGTATACACAGCATCTTGAGTTTGTAGTTATAAGCCTGTCACTGTCATTCAAGCTCAGCTTTCTACCACATCCCAGTTATGGTTAGGAAAGCATATTCATTATAAAAAAGAAGTAACTTAAGAGAAAATGGAATACCAGGGTTTTAAGTATATTTACAATCTTTTGAGCAAAGCTGGAGCAGTGAACAAAAGTCATCACTGTGCATTATTTTTTATCCTTTTGCTCTTAATGGTCTGGTTTGAATTTTGAATGCTTTGGATAAGCAGCAGTACTGCAGGACTCAGTAGGACCCCTTCTGTCTCTTTTATTTAAATAAATCTGAACTTTTTTTTGGGGTAAATATTCCAAGATTTCTCTTTCTGAAACTGTATTTTTTTTATATACCTGATTAATTTCAACTGAAATATCTACTGTATTCTAGAAGTCCTCCTCCCTTTTCCTTCTTTCCCAGGGAAGAGGAAACTGGCGTTCTCAATAAATTTTAGAACAGTGAGTTATTAATGATCTCTGCATGTTTTTCACAGGTTGTTGCTCCCTTGGCTCAGGGCCTTTTCCTTGCTGTCATTTGCATGGCCTTCACCACAGGTGATATTGTGGCTCCTCGACTCCCCCAGAACTGGAACAGGGCAAAGTGATCTCACAGGCTGGGTCCTGCTGGAGACTGTCCTGTCCTGCATGTCCTGAAGCCACTACAGAGCCTGGCAGAAACAAAGCAGAGATTTACTGAGGAGGCTTTTTTTCAGTTAGGGCTACACAGATTATAGCAATCATCATAATGAATTTAGTATAATATGGAATAGAGAGAAAAGGGCAAGTATTTAATCAAACAGCATTGAGTCCCAAAGGAAGGATAAAATCAGTGAGACGGGAGTTGCAGCTTGATTTTTAAAGATTTATCACCCAATTTATTCACTTTATTTCAGGCAGATTAAATCTTAAAACTCAGCTATCACCATGCAAATATCAACAGGATTAAGCATAGAATCTTTGGAGAAGTATTTAAGTCAGGTAATTTAGCCAACCAGCTAGAACCTTTTCTTCTGACACATGCCTTTCACCTGCCTTATGTGCAGTGCAGATCCCTTGTGTTCAGTTTGGCCTGGATAATTCCAGTATTTGGCATGGATAATTTCCAGTATTTCAGGATGTGAAACAAGGTGGGAATGCCTGCAGAATTCTGCTGTGGGCTGAGGGAACTGAACATGTCTGTATCTTGAAGAAGTACCCACAGTGGTCCTATATGTAAAAATAACCCCTCTGTACCTGTGTGGCCTATTAACTGAGGTGTTGATCTTGCCTGTTCCCAGCATTTGTTGGTCTGGAAGAGAGTCAGCCACTTCTTTCCAAGTTCAGGCCTTTGGCTGTTCCAGTCTGAAGAGATAAGTGCCAAAAACATCCTGCTGATCAATAGTTTATTAAACCTCTGCCAGAGTCAGGAAGGAAAATGTTCATGCAGTGACAATAGAAACCTGGGGGATCAGAGAAGCCTTTATGACCATCTGTGGTGCATTCAGTCCCTTCTTGTGATTTTTGCTCAAGGGCCATAGAACAGAATGACACAGAATCAAAAAAGCTGGAAAAGCCCTCTGAGGTCACTGAATCCAGCACTGTCAATGCCACCACTAAGCCATGTCCCCAAGTGCCACCTTCACGTGCTTTGGAACACTGTCAGGAAGTCAGACCAGTTTCATCTTTTCAGCCCAGAACTGATGTGGGGAGGCAGGTCTTCTGGGTCCTGCCTCTCTACCTCTTTATCCCTATGTTCACCCCTGGATAACCAGCCTGCGCTTTTCTGAAGAAACCATCTCCTTTGGATTGTTTTCCTAGTGCTCCCGTTGGTTTTTGTTTATTTTGTTGTCACTCACGTTGCAGCTGCTGGGGTTGCTTTTGTTATTACAGCTGTTGATGCTGCGTGATCTGATGAATTGTTGATTGCTGAGCCTCTGAAGAGCAGACAGGGGCTGCTCCCTGCCTCCAGTGCACATGGGAGGCTGCCAGGGACAGCTGGGCAGATCAATCACACACTGGAGGCTTGCACATGAAGGTGGTTTTGGAAGTGAGGGAGCATATCCAGTGCTGAGAATATTCCCCAAACAGAAGCAGTCCTGCCTGCTGCTGGAAGGTCCCCTGGGAAGTGTCAGCCTGGCTTAGCTGTAGGTACCTGCTAGAACATGCCACCAGCTCATGTTTCTCCTGGTGCAGAAAATGCTTTTCTATCACACGTCACTCTAAAACGCTGTCCTGCACTGTAGGACCCTCTTTAGAGATGTTTACAATGTGCAAAATGAATCCTATCAGTGCTCAGGAATGCTGATTTTGGTTTTTGTTTCTGTCCCCTCCCTTTCCAACCAGGCCCAGCTGTCTCTGAGCACTGCTGCCTGCCTTGGCACCCTGCTGTTATTTAAGGAAAGTTGATGCAGATTTGTTGTTTTTGTTCTTTATTTTTTAAAGAACATTGAAGATAGTTTGCCTCCTAGGCAACACACTTCCCCCCCAACCCCATTTTTAGCTTTCCCAACAGTATTAGGGAATTCTACTTAGAAGCAGAGAAGGGAAAAACTGGAGACCAGCTTGATGAGTGCTGTTCTTGTTTGAGAGCAGACAAATCATTCCATATGAAAGGGATGTGATGTGACAGCATAAAGAGCAAATGTAATTTCACCTTGCATTATTATTTATTAGATTTATAACAAAACTGCAGTTACAGGGTAGCTTTGCTCATTCAAATATGCTGAGACAGGATCAGTTTGCACACAAGTAGAAGTTAATGGTATTGCAGTGAAGCTGCTGCTAACACAAAAATGCATTCGTTAGAGATAGTGGTGAAGTTTTACTTTGGAATGATGAATCTGTGACTTAAAAGCATGTACATTAACTTCCAAATGTGGTGGCAGTGGCCCCAGAATTGCAGAGGTGGCAACAGAACTTGAGCACAGTGACATTCCTTAAGTCTCTTCAAGTCACTTCTATTAAGGAAGCTCTGTCTGCAGATGGATGTCCCATTTATTGTTTCTGCTTCTGCTGACAAATAGAGTTGGTGAAATATCAGACCCTTTTCTAGCTTTACCAAAAACCTCAAAACCCTCTAAATATCTCTGTGCTGATATCAGAGTTAACAGTAAGGTGAAATAGCAGCAGACTAGTACAAAGGTGACATGAATTAGTTTCCTTTCCCTGGTTCTCTACTAATGTGTCCACCTGTTTTTCAAGAATTGAGAGGCTGCAATGTTAGAAAATGTAACAGCAAATGAAACACCTTATTTTTGGAAATACAAATTTCCATTTTTCCCTTGAATCTTACATCTTAGTCAATAGATAACAAGAGTGGAGGATGGAGAGAACTAGCAAGAAGGATCCTGGAGAAGATCAGCCTGCCTGCCTTTTAATCTGCATGGATTCTGTTTCAATTACAATAATTTCATCTTCAGAAGTGAAAATTGCCCTGATGAAATAGAACAGTGCTCTCTGACAACTGGCTTTTGGGAAGGCACTCATTCACATAGGGTATGACTACTGTAAAATGACTACTGTAAAGAAAGATAAATCCTCGCTGGTCCACTTCACTTCAAAAGGGCTGCAAGGGAAAGTGATGATATGCTCTGCTGTTTGGTGGTTTGTTTTTTTTTTTTCTATTAAGAAATTGCACTTTAAGAATTTTTTCACTTGGAAGTCAAGATAGCAGGAATCTAAAAGGAGCTTGCAGGAGGAAAACAAAAGGCTTCCAGCATTCCAATTATATAAGTTTTTCCAATTTTCCCTTTTGTCCCAGCATGAGACAAGTGAACCATGGATAAATGCCATGGATAGGGGATGTATGGGATAATTTCCTTGTTCCCCTGACATCTGACTGCCAGGGAATGGTAGCTGCTCCTGGGTGGACCTTGGCACGCTGCTGGAGACCCTGGTGGGTCTGGTGGAGAAGGGACTGTTGCCATGTGCTGGAAGCCATGGATCCTGCCTTCCAGGCTGGAGTGGATTCATGTCCCCAGGCCCAGAGCGTGGCTCGAGTCTGCAGCCAGACCAGGTAACACTCTGGGCTCTCGTTCTCTGCTGCTTTGTTCCTGCTAAAAAATCACCCCAACTTGTGTGTTGGGAAAGAAGAACACCAGCGTGAAGGAAGAGTGAGTAGACCATGCTGGAGCTGGTCCATACTTGTAAGTATAAGATAATGATCAAATGTGATCACAGGGAAACTCATTTTCTTAAGAGCATATATTTAAAAAGAAATGTTAACACTGGTGTGTGGTAATCAGACACTGCAATACTTGTGGTAGAATGCCAATGTTCCAGAGATCTGACAAATCCAGCATTTGTTATTTACCTATCCAAAATGCTTTGCTTTGAAAAAGAAGTGCTGAGTGCCAGCCAGAAGGATATTCATTACAAATTCGATGCAATACACAGTCAGCTTCAGCAAAGCTGACTGTGGCTCCACTTATAAGGTAGAAAGTATATTAATTGGTCCATAATTCAAGCTGAAATAAGGAAAAGAGAGAGATAAGATGAGCTGTCAAGGGAAGCAGCTATATTCACTGGTGAATTTTGGGGAGTGAGTTGAGGGAAGGGAGCACTTACCCTTGAGAACTGCACAAGATCATTTGTAAAGTCATTAGTCTTATGAATTGTGTGTTATTGTTATTAATTATTTGTACTGAAGTAGCACTTGGAGAAAAGAGTTATGCTAAAAATCCTCCTGACTTCTGCTAAAGCACACAATTAAAAGACAATCTTTTCCATGAAGAGCTTTCAGTCTTAATGCCACTCTGTATTCACAGTGTTCATAATTTCATCTGGTATTTCCATCCTCTTTTATTCTGGTACATAGCACCTGAACTAATTCCTCAGAACTGTGTTGTTGTTTGGCAAATCTGAAATTCATGCATCTGCACTTTTATGTCTGGCTTTTGTTTGGTTTTCTTCTCCTCCATAGTCCATCTTCTCACAGTTTATATTCTCCTTCTATTATTTTCTTCACCCCTTTCCTGCAATTTCTTGTACTGACTCAGTCTCCATTTTTAAACCTCTGTCACAATTCTCTCATAAGGAGAGAAAAAAAAATCTCTCATATGGAGAGCATCCATTCCATGGATGCTTTTTTGTCTGTCATTTTCCCTCTTGGTACATTTTGCAATTTTGGGGGAGATCTGGGAACAAACAAGTCCTGCCATCATCTGTCCAAAGGCACTTTTTCTGGTGAAGTGTTCTCCTCCTCTTTGATGCCTTGTGAATGCTGACCTAGAACAGAGACTGGATGGAGTTAAAGAATAAAGTAGGGATTTATTAAAAAGCCTCAATGGATCCACCTGGGGCAGCCCAGGGCTACACCCAAGATGGACCAAAATGGTCACAAAATGTAAAACTGGTCACAGGGTCTCTCACTTTTATAAGTTTTGCTCCATTTGCATATTGGAGTTAATTGTCCAATTACAGCTTTAGGTTATGAAGTCCCATCCTTCTTGTTTTTCTCTCTTCAGCCCACGTTGTTTCTGCTCATGGGTCTGAGATTTGGATCATTTGTCCTTGGTCCCCAGCTAGAGCAGGAATTGTTTTGTCTCCCTACTCTGTGAAGAGAGCACACCATTCCCTAATATGAAGCTCAGACCCACCCACTAAAGCAGCACAGAATCTGAAAAATATAAAAGCTAAAACCTGAGGCATCATCTTCACTTCCCATATCCAGCAAGAATCTGCCAACAGGAAATGGTCATGTGGAGAAAGCACACCTTTTAATGGAGAAGGTGATTGCATTGCCAGCAGGTCGAGGGAAGTGATCCTGCCTCTCAGGATATCTGAGGGACCTGGATCTGGAGAGTCCTCAGTACAAGACAACTACACCGAATTTACTTGGGATAAAACCTGGATATTATAGACTTTCATAAATGATAAGCATTGGGAGCTCCCTGGCAAAATCCCACTGTTGTCTATTGGATCATTGTAAAGAAAAAGTAATTTGGCAAAAGGACCAAGTCAGCTGTCAGCAGCTTGTCCCTCAGCTCTGCTGTTAATTGTAGTGCCTCAATGTAGTTTGTTTGCAATAATTCCAGCTGTACTGCCAGGGTAGCCTTTAAACAGAATTGCTGTTGTTGTCACAACTGCTATTGTTCAACAACTGCATTTTTCAATTAGGGGGAATATATGAGATACATTATCTGTAACAATCTCTTTTAATGATAACAACAGATATGATAATTAGTCCAGTGTATGAAATTAAAGATATTTAAATAATTATAGTGTAATCAAGTCAAAATTACTGATGTCTTTATTTGAGGCTAGATTATGTGGAAAAGACCACAGGAAAATAAGTGCTTTATAATCTAAAAGGCACCAGTATTTGATAGCACGTTTGCATATAAAACATCAAATAAGTTTGGTTTATACCTTCCAAAGATTTAAAATATGAATAACAGTCATTAGTTGGGTATGGGTATGATAGTAATTACTTTGTGCTTCAGTTTGCTGGCACATCTCTACTTGTTTGGTATGGTGGATTTGCAGCATAAAGGTGAATTTAATGGTGCTCAACAGGGTGGCTCAGAAATGTCTGCATTCTAAATGACTGTTTATTGGACAGTTTTGGAAAAGCTTGACTTTTTTCTGTTCCCTTCTCCCATTTCTTATCTGATACTGCACATACTCTTTAATCAAAAATTAACAAAAAGAACAGGGAGCGCAGAGACATCAGGGAAAAACATTAATTTTTGTATTATGTGGGAAAAAACCCAACAACCCCCTCCAAAGCAAGCAAACAAAACCAAACCAAATCAAACATAAGCAAAATTAAAAAAAGCCATACATGAACCCAAAATTCACAGCTGCCCCCTCACTCCATCTTCTTTTCAGACTGAAGAAAACAACCTCTTGTGTAGTTTTTTCCCTTTAACAGCAGGTGCTGACTGACCAAGCCAGAGGAGGGCACAGTTCAGAGATCTGGCAGAGTTACAGCTGGTGGGTTTCAGGTACTGCCTGTGTCAAGGGAGAACTGGAAATAGGTGTTTATTTATGTGTGTGAAAGGGATGGTAAGGAAGTATTTTTATCATTTACCTTTACTGCAGAAGCTTATAAAGGCTGTATTTATATTTTATTTTCTCATGGGATGTAATTCCCCAAAGAAATGTGAAATATTGGTGGCAAGACCTGAGTTTTGGAGCTGGGCTCTGAATTTTGGAGGGGGTCCTGAGTGGAGATTTTGATACCTTTGGTTGCCGAGTCAAACACTGAGCCTGTGCTGGTGGCTACATTTAAAAATGCATTTGAAATTAAAACTTCTTTCCAGCTTGCCCACACAAACAACAGCACTTGACCCTCAAGAAGGTAACAGGTATCTCATGATTTATTGTAGACTAAAGTTCATTCTTTTACCTGACAGAAAAACATTGGCAAGTGCAAAGGGACCGATTCAGAGGGAACTGACTCCATTAACTGCAATTTTCTGTCCCCTTTTCCACATCAGCAGCGAATTTACTTTTTCTCTGGGTTTGACATCGAGTATCTTTAGTATCCTGAAGGTCACAAGTGTTTCTCAGCCCCATGGGTGCAATAAGCAACAAGAAAAATAATCCCTGCAGGATTTTCTTTCCATTACATGGATGATACTGGGAAAACAGGAGACTTCTTTACTTCCAGTGTGGTTATATAATGTGCAATTTATTTTATAGTTAGTTATTAGTAAAAAATAATTGCAAGTCAGAACAAATACTAGTTTTACAGTAAAGACAATGAAAACAAACAGGAAAGTAATTTCAGGAATTGAGATAAGGTTTTAAAACAGGATGTTTCTGTGTTTGGGCAATTTAGTTTGTTTTACATGAAGATCTCTCTGATGGACACTCCCCATGCCACCTCTAATCCTTTGGAAGCAAGATGAATAACTAGATTTCTCACACAGAGACCTTTTGCAGCTTTTACTAGATGCAAGCATACATCCAGAAAGCTTTGAATTCCTAAGAGGTAAATTGATTAAATTTATTCTAAATGCCTCTTTCAGCAGGTTAGGAAATGGATCCCCTGGTTTTCATGTGTCACACAGAATGATTCGAGACCTGACCTTTTAATGAGTTTTATCAAGACAGTTGAATAACTTCTGCTCAGAATTTATTTACTTCTTCAGTGTCTTGCTTAATTTGATTTGTGAATCTATTGGTTTTCTTTTTCTTTTGCTTTAAAGTAATGGTTTTTATATTCAGTTTTTCAAATGCTTCAGTAGTAACTTCTGTTATCCTTGACATTTCTGTGTCACCATAATATGAACTGTTGCAGTGGGAAACTTAATCCTCTAATCTGTCTAGGTCAGATGCATTGTTCATATAGAGACATTTTCTAATTCAGTGTATTTATTAACAGCTCTGATTGGTGCTGGCATCTGCAACAGGAGCAGTTTTATTAGTGGAAAGAGTGGTCTGATGGCTGGTTCCACTGGCTGGAATCACAGTGCTGGTCTCTATGACTGTAGGATTCATTTCTCTGGTGTAAGATGCACATAAATGTACAAATGTACAGATAAATGTACAAATGTACAGATAAATG
>QUSF01000070.1:0-14453 GCA_003676055.1 Chloebia gouldiae | reverse complement strand
ATAAATGTACAAATGTACAGATAAATGTACAAATGTACAGATAAATGTACAAATGTACAGTTATGTGTCTATGTATGCAGGCTCCCAGTTTATCAACTCTTCTATTAGAAGGCACATCTGAATATTAACCCAAACTTTCCTAAGATTTCCTAGGAATTCTAAAAAATAATTTGTGATAGCTGTTCAAGAAAACAAATCATTCTGGCAGTTTTGGGCTTTCAGATGAGTGTTCAGTTTTCTGTAGAAACAGTTTTTTCTGTCATATTTTTCCAGAACCTCAGGTTTAGGGGATGTAGCTTTTCTGACCACTCTTATAATTTAATTGCTTTATTTCTCATTTGTTTAATCTCACAACCAAGTTGGTTGTGGCAAATAATTTGCTACTGTTGAAGTTGTTAAACTGGTCTGGATGAGTTTGCAGGGTAACTGACCTGCCACTTTCATTTGAATGCTGGAAAAGACACATAGCAAAGTGTGAATATAAAATATATAGAAATACTCTTGTAAACTTGTTATTCTTCCTAATAAGTATTAAAATAAACATTAAATTATTATTATTTAACTTAATAAAAATAATATCTGGATCTGCAGGTGCTTTTAACCAAGTCAAAACAAACTGCTTTAATAAAACATAAAATAAACTTTTTTGCAGCTTTAACAAACTGCAAAAATCACAGGGTGGGGTGGAAGATCATTAGTGATATGATGTAGTTTATACAGTTCACCTGGAGATTAATGACAAATAGCATCATGATGTTTAGAAAGGGGATTGAATAGTACTCAGAAAATAAATACTGCACCCTCATGAAACTAAGATTCATCTTGTTGTGATTATTTCATGCTGGAAGCATGATAGAACAGTGCCTCTACTCCTGGTGTAACAGAACTTCCTTCACTCTCTCTTTCCCTTCAAAAAAGCCCGAGGAAAAAAGGTTTTACACACAGTCTCCCAGAAAGAAACAGGATGAAAATATCCCTCAAGCTGCAAAACAAGAAGGTCCTCTGCACTAATAATGTTTTCTATTACCAAATGCTCTATAATCTGAAAATTAAAAACAAGAGCAAATATTATTTTTATCTGTCTGTATGTGCTATATTATAAAAACATGCTCAAAGGTTCAATTTTTTTGTTTTGTTTCAGCAGTACTCATGAATGACTGTGATTCATCATCCAGATAATGTAAACTGATTGGGAAAAAGATAAGTTTACAACATGCAATTGTTTTGAATAATGGAAATTAATTTTTCTCAAGAGTTGGCACATTTATTAGGAAGCCCTTTGATGTTTCTTGGAGAAACAAATCAGTGCTGGTTGGTTTCATCCTTTATTGACAATGGAGTTTTGGATTTGGCAGTGTCTGGAAAACTGTTTTCAGCTGAAGTTGTTGGCATAGTCACGGAATGATGCTCTTGTGAAGAAAAAACAATTTCATTTTAAGGCTACTGAAAGCTGCAATGAAATCACAGAAGAAATATCTGCTCCTGTTGCAACTTAACATGCTAAAAACCCACAAGGAGATTGCTGCAAAAAGGTATATTTTGACAATTTTGGAAATAAAGTGCTTCTGTTTCACTACTACCAGGTGCTTTCCCCTCCCTGCCCCGGAAACTTCAAGGCATCTATTTTGTACCATTGAGTCAAATTATTCTTTGTCACTCCCATGACTTCTCTCTTCAGATTGCCCCTAAATTTGCTGCTCAGTTTACCCACTTTTGTTTTTTCCTGTCTCCGTGCTATTCCTTCCAAATTCTGAAGAGTGTCAGTGCAAACCTTCCACATTCACACTTGTTACCATCTCTGGCATTTTCCTTACTTAAATTTTCTTGGAAAACTATACATCAATGCCCCTAATAAAAATCATTGTTTGAAGGTCCTGTGGCACCTGTAAGAACCAGAAATATATGACTATACATCTATACATCTTTAATTTCTTAATGTTTTGGGTAGCTTTGTGCAAAATGAAAAACCAAAAACTACTGAATGTAAACAGAGAGATTTTGACAAATCTGTTGAAATATCTGTTCTGATATTTCCTGGTAGCAAGCAGATATTTCCTTTTGCAAATTAACACTAAATACAGATGAGGTGTGAAATTCACTGGACCTGAGCACTCTGCACTTGTCCTTTATATTCATCATTTCTGTTCTCACTGACCCTTATGAGGGAGTTACTGAGCCCAATGCCATCATTTGCAGCAAATAGCCCTCATTAAATGAGAAATTGCTTGTGAGAATGATAAATTCATATAGTCATATCTTTCACAAGATCAGATCTAGTAAAAGGTCAGCTGGTACAATTTCTTATGTAAATGAGTTTTCCAGATTGTTTCTCTTTCTACTTGTGCTACTGCCTAGGCTGTCATCAGACTTCAAAGAAATTCATTATTCTTCCAGCCCTTGACTTTAAACGAAATGCTTGCTGAACCTAATTGATGCTGCAAAATGTCTCTTTGCAGGCCAAAGAGAATTGTGCAAGAGTAATTCAGTCTATTGAGCTACTCACAGCTATTGTATTTGACTGTGCCCTACTGACATAGTGTTTTTTTTTTCTGAAAAATATTGGAAATAATTTTCACTGATGGAAATGATGGGAAATAATGAGTCAATCACATGAGAGAGAGTGGATTCAGTAAGCTCAATGCAAACTATTGTGAAAAGTTTTAAAAGTCTCTTTGTCCACAAAATGTCAATTTTTTTTTTTTTCCTCCTCAAGGTTATTTTGAAAGTAAATATTTGAGGCTGGCATTCAATCTTGACTATTCTGAGAGCCAGTGAAGAAAGAAACAAAAATATCTACAGTAAGAGACAAGCAAGCAAGAAGAATGAGTAAGGACAGGTGAAGGCAGGTGCAGTCAGTTGTGTGGATTCCAGGTAAGCTGGTGTAGGGTTTTTACATCTGCTCCTATAAAACGGCAACTTTGGATCTGAGAGACCCTGATGGGTTTTTTGATAAAATGGGGAAACAGAATTGTTGCCAGCTTCTTTCTCTTTCACCCTGGCAATGCACAGGAGCAAATGCTTCGTGCCAGTCAGCAACAATTCCTGCAATATAATTAAAATGCAAGTGCATAAGTAAGTCCAGTGGCTACTCCAACCATCCTGTGGAGGTTTTAATTTTGGCTAATGCTGAAGTGTGCCCTGGTAGAATTTGATCCCATCAGTGCCATATTGAGCTCTGCTAGTTACAGTGCCAATGTTCTAAGGCCTTGTCCTTGTTTCCATTCTAAATCCTGCTTCTTCATGAATGAATGCCTCCCATTTATTTTGGTTAAAATTTGCCTCTCTGGTCTTGGTCCATGAACAACTCACACTCCACTGCTCTTCAGCAGTTTGGTTCATTCAGAGCATAAATCTGAGTAAATTTTAGTTATTTTTTCTTGAATTAGTAGAGCATAAATTGCTCAAACATATTCCAGCTATTGATTTTGAATGTCAGCTAATTATACCTTGGTCCTTATTTACCACTGATTGAGAAAGCTAATGGATTACATTCCTGTCTTGGTTTGGCAGCATGTAAAGGCTAAGCATCGAATGTCAACTATGGTTTTAGAGTGCATTCCTTGATAACAATAGTTTTCATACATATATAATAGTTTTTATAAGACAATACTTATAATGTTTTTCATTTAAGAAGATGTAGGCGGGAAGGTACGTTCTGTTATCAAAAATGTTTCCAGCACAGATTCAAACCCCACACTGAGGTTCAAACAAAGCCCATGGGTAACCTTAATGTCTTAGGTACTTAAATTCTGAAATAGATCCATTAAAGACAACTTTGGAATTTGTTTCCCCCTCACCACTCTCTACCAGAGCAATCTTTGTGCTCGTGACTGCTGTAATACATTCATGTGCAAGGTGCTGAGATCTCTTTATTTCCTTCTGATTACTGTTTCTTCTCTCCTTGTAGCCTTAAAAAACCCCCAACCCTTCAAAACTGACTAGAATCAAACTGCAGAACATGGGAAAAGCTGAAAATTTTGCTGCCTTTCTAGCAATTTCCTGGCAAATGAGATACAGTACAAGTACAGTTGTAGTTGAGCCTTGATTTTTCAGACAAAGGCTGTGAGAACAGCCAGTGGCACGACATGAATCTGTTCTTGTGTCAATTCCTTCAGTGAAAAGGGGAGCACAGTGGTGCTGCAGCCCCTGAGCCCCCTAGGAATGGTCGAGAGCAGGAGATGCTGCTGTGCTCAGCACTGCTGGCTGGAGTGCACACACCAGCTCCTGCAAACTGCTCTGCTGAGCTCAGGCACTTTCTTCCTGCTGTGAGGGGCTCCAGGACAGGGATGTTTGTTACCAAATTTAACAGAACTGAGAGCCAAAGGATCTAGAGACACTGTGTAGGGGAGATGGCATTGTGGAGGAAGTGCAGAGTGTGCCTTGTTTGTGGGGTTTCTGGATTTAGAATTCAGAGTTCAGTGATGGGAGGAACCAGGCTGAACCACAAGAAATACCAGGCAGAAGAAAAAAATACAAAATACAAAAAAAGCAGATAATTTAACTCATCCTTCTGATTTCAGGCCTGCTGCTATTCCTTTACAATAGCAGGCTGCATAAGAATTTGTGAGACTAACCTGCTGCTAAGCCATCTTTCAGAGCTCTTGTTAAAAACTGACTCCACTATCAAGGGGCAGATATGAAGCACAGGTCCTGCTGTGACCTGTGAGTCTGGTGGTGTTGCATGATCATGTAATTTTCTGTGCTTGAGTCCCTTTCTCTTGTCCTCTCACTTAACAAAGACAAAAAGCTTACAAAGCTTGCCTTGATGCACAGTCTGATTTTTCTCTTTGCAGTCTTCTGAAATTGGGTATGCTGGCTGTGAAACATTTGCTGGCCTTTCAGAAGTAAACCCTGAGTAAGCCCTACCTCAGTGACAAAACAATTGTGAATTCTCCTGGTTAGATGCTGAAATCAGGTCACCCAGTGAACAACAGTCACTGAATTAACGCTTGGGCTCTTAGTGCCTAAGAACTTAAAATTTTATTGAAGGACTAGTGTCCTAGAGATCACTAAATAAAGCACTAATTAAAGTGTTTTCCTTTTAAGAAGATGTAAAAGGGAAGCTAAGTTCTTTTATCAAAAAAATTTCTAGCTCAGATTCAAACCCCACACTGAAGTTCAAACGAAGTCTGTGGCTATCCCCAGTGTCTTAGGTACTTAAATTCTGAAATAGATCCATTAAAGACAGTTTTGGAATTTCTCTACTGGAACCAAAACCTTCTCATCTCTCAAAGCTCAGCCATCTTTGGCCTCAGCTTGATTATATATATATTTTTTTTTCCCATAAAATTTTTTCTACCTGCTGAGAAGCTCTAAAAGACAATGAATGAGATGTAAAATGGCTAAAGATTAAGTCAAACATCAGCTGAGTTTGAAAGACACTTTCTGTCTTTTAACCTCTCCACTTTTGGCATTGTGAAAGTCTCTCCTCCACAACAGTCTCTTAAGTACTTTATTTAATGCTGACTCTGAGAGTTCACTGGTACAAACAGGGCGAATATCTTGGCTAAAGTGACAGTAGGCAAGTCCTGTTCCATATGTGGGTTCTTTACAGGGCATAGAGCAGTGGGGGAGGTCAGCTGGGGGCTGTACCTGCCTCAAAAAGGCTTAGTTACACAAGAAATATTGAACCAGTCCAAAAAGTTTCTATCCTCAAATTGACAAAAAAACCAAACCAAAGACAAACAAACAAAACCAAAAATTATCCCCAAAAAAACCAAAACAAACAAAAAACCACACCAAAAACAATGACAACAAAAATACCAAAAACCAAAAAAAAAACCAAAAAACCCCCAATACTTGCTATGTCCTGAAGCAGTGCCTAAATGCATTTAGAATTTCTATCCTGACTTCTTGCTGGGAGGAATACATTTGAAAAATATGATTCTTATCAGAAAGTTCTTATGAGGACTTCATTTGTGTGAGAATCTTTTTTCTTCTCTAACAGGGCACATTTTGTTGTGCTGTTTTAAATAAAAGCCATTGTGAAAGGAATACAATCATTAGAGTGGTTATAAGGAGTCAGACCTTTTGTCAAAACAAAACAACCCTGCCATTACACTATATGGGATTTGGTTATAAACTACCAGCAGTTTTGACAGCATCTAGTGTAGTTCAGGATGAATTCCTCTTTTTGATAAAACTAGTCCAAATTATCTTCTTGTATCAGACTGAAGGTTTCCTGAGAGACTTGGCCCATCATGGATTGTAAAGAACCTTACTAAAATGTCTACATTTATATATGAATACTAAACCACAGGGATTTTATTAGACCAGTAGGATTTTTTAAAATGCTAAAAATAAATTATGCTCCTAGCTCATTCCTTCTTCCAGAGGATATTAGCTCAGTGGTCTTTAGTTTCTTTGCACGAGTCACCAGAAATTCTGTTCTGACTGGATTAATGGGGGACACTCCATTGAATGAGAATTTAAGTATTTTCTCATAGTCAGTGTTTAGTGCAGCAAGTTTCACTGCCTTATTCTGTAGTAGAAGAAACAGTGATAATTTTGACTTTCACAAATTAGGTCCAGTTCTGGACATTGCACCATTTAGTTGAACTCACATTTAGTTTGATGCAGCCAGCAGTCCCTTGTACT
Organism: Chloebia gouldiae; assembly: GCA_003676055.1. Classification (NCBI taxonomy): domain Eukaryota; kingdom Metazoa; phylum Chordata; class Aves; order Passeriformes; family Passeridae; genus Chloebia; species Chloebia gouldiae. Next base: position 7,856 of record QUSF01000070.1, on the reverse strand, counting down.
TCAGCTCATATAATAAAATGTGGCAAACCCTGGCTCAGGGAAGAAATTATGATGTCTGCTCCAGATCAGAAGGCTGAAGGATAGCTTTATTAAAACTATACTATATTACATTAAGGTACTATTTAAAGACATACTGTCCTATTCTACATCTTACCTATCTAACTCAAACCCGTGACTCTCTGCTAAGAGTCCAAGGCACAGCTGGATCCAATTGGTCACTGACCCCAAACAACCTTCACCAGAATCCAACCCAGCCATCATTGCAGGTAAACAATCTCCAACCACATTCCACATGGGGAAGGCAAAGGAGCAGAGATAAAGATTGTTTTATCTTCTTCTCTCTGTGCTTCTCCTGAGAGACAGAATTATGTCTCTCTGTCCAGAGAATGTGAATGCCACAGCTCAGATCTTTGCTGTATCTGCTTGAAACTGGGATTTTTTGCTCCACCTGTAGCTGGTTGTACCTTACAGCTGTGAACCTTGGAAGTCCCTCATGGCATTAAAATTGTCCTAACTCAATTGCAACAAAGGTGAAATGAAACTCTCTGAAACAAGCCAGGAGACCAGCTAGCTCGGAGAGCATGGCAATTTTGGAGCACTTCATCATTTTCATAGCACTGCTTGGTTTCTCTCCTTTAGAGCTCGCACTCAGGTGTCTGTTCAGTTTTGGTTTGTAATACATCTTCTGAAGCACGGTGTGCCAAAGAGCTACTCCTGATGTAGGGATCAGAACCACGACCTATCAAACGTGCTGATGAAAACACCTCAGTTCAGTACATTAAAGAAAAAATCTCTCAGCCGACAATAGTTTTCATGTAGAATGCAATGCAAGGTGGTTGATGTATCTGCAGCGCAAATTAATGCATTTTATCAACTGGGCTGAGTTCAGGAACATAAAAAGAAATGCATTGTGCTGCTGCAAGTGACTTTTGAGCAGTCCTTTCAAATGGTTTTCGTTTGTGATCCTCCTTAGAATGTGAGATGTTCCTTTTGCTCAGTTACACTTAACATGGCAAATAAGATAAGGCATTAAATTCTAAAGTTAACTTTTCATAGAGTATCAAAGTGCTGCAGTAAATCCAAACTGCTCAATCTAGTGCATAATAAAGAGCTGTAATGCTCTGAATAAATCCATTACTCAAATGTGTACTGTAATGAAGGAATAAGTCATTAGTGTTTGCCTTTTTTTAAATGTGGTTGAGATTAACAGCAATGTAAGCAACATTGCAAACACTAAAAAAATCCCAAATATTTCTAAATGAGGATTGAGAAAATATTATCTGTAAAGTACACACTGGATAATCTGTGTGGATAAAATTTTATCTGCAAGTGGAAAATGTAGGTTCTTTCAATTTTTTTTCTTTCCTTTTTTTTTTTATATACAGCAGAAAAATATAAAACCTCCTAAAAGCTCTTCCTAAAAGATTGTATGGCTCTAGTTGGAATTTAGTCTATCAAAAGTGCTTCTCATGGTACATAAGGAAGTGTGATATCCTATTAAAACAGGAGAGAATATTATTAATCTCTATTAAAAAGACTAATGAAATGGAGTATGATATCCTGCCAGCTGTGGCTTAGAACTCTTTCTTCTTTCATTTGAATTAGAAACAGGAAAACCCATAATAGGAGCAGGGCATAGAAGCGGTGGAGAAGGAAGTAATTTAGAAGTGTTTTCTTTCATTTTTCAAATCTGAAGGACCTGAGGGATTCAGCTCTTGGTTTAAACAAGAGCAGCCATCTGACATTCTGTAGCTCTCCAGAAAATGCAAGTCAAAAAAGTCTGGGCTGTGGGAATAAAAAGCAAGGGTGTTTTTTCCCCCTTTTGTCTCATTTTGATGTTTAACACATAGAAATTCACTAATGCAGGGAGAATTCCTCCATGCTCCGTAGCAGATGAGTTATATGGACATACCAAAGGGCTGATCCTGAATCTGTAAGTGTGTATTTTCAGCAGGAATGGTTTATACACATTTTGGTCATGGCACTTCATGGTTCTTGCCAATTTCTATGCCATTAGAACAGACATTTAAGTGATTCTGGGCCTCAACTGACAGCCAGTATGAAATGCTGATGTAAATCTGTTCCCCAACAAAGAGTCATAACTCCACTCCTGAGCATATCCTCTACATTATGCATTTTAAAGTGCACAGACCAAATATCCCAAAGGGAAAGGGCAGATGTTATTGCAGTCCTGTGGCAATGCCAGAGGTATAAGATTTGCTTTGGTTGTCAAATTTAGGTTTTTTTTGGTATTTATTCATCTATTCTGGAATAAGCAGATAATTTCTCTACAAAGCCCCAGTAGCCTATATCTCATATCAAAATATACCTCAGTGTATAATGCTCAAAATAAAGATGTAACACCACAGGTCAACTCAGTCTATGAAAAGGTGCACCAAAAAAAAAAAAAAAAGCCTTGGGGTTCCTGAACCCAGTTGTGTGAGATAGTTTGTTTGGTTTCACATGTTGTTACTCATGAAGTTTAATGGTGTATTTCTACCTCCATGCCACAGCTTTCCTGCTGACAGGTGCACACAAATACCTGGCTGATGGCAGTCACTGGAGCTCAGGTTTGGGCTGGGTTACTGCTGTGACAAGGCACTTTAAAACCAAGGCCAGCAGCTGCACAGGAATCATTTACAGACAGAGGGGCCTGGCACTGCAGGGTTTACCAGTGCTCCTCTTGAAGTTAAATATCAAAAATTCATTAACTATTATGTAATTTTGTGGCAAAACCCAGGGGAGGGTGGGACAGTAGAGAGCAGGGAAAGAGAGACCTGGGGATGATCTTGCAAATGTACTTAATGATATTTGCACATAGCCAATTGTTGATAAAGAACAGAAAAAGCCACTCATGTTCTAATATCCTTTTACAGGTCATCAAAGCAGCTGTGCCTGTTTGAAGGTGTACATCTGTGGGGTTTTCAAGCTCAGTTAGAAGCACCTTTCTACCCGAGCTGTTATTGGCAAGTACTTCATGAAAAAAAAAAATCACAGATAGTGTTCCCCTTCCATAATAAACTGAGCTTCATGTTAGTGCTCAGAACTGTGAATATTTCACTTTATTATTGCAACAGAACACCAAATTAAGATTTTTTGCTAAGTTATTTATTTATATATAATGACAAGTAATCCTGGACTAAAATGTATTTGAGAAGACATTTATTTTATGAGCATTCAAGAAGAGAAAGTGTTTCACTGGAATGTTGAAGCAGAATGTAGGAGCTGATTAGACATGTCTGCCACGTTGCCTAGGCATGGCCTTGAAGAACTTGGGGAATTTGGAGAGTTGTAATGCTACTGACATTGTACCTGGCAGTGTGGTAAGTCAGAAACCAAAACCATACACACCACTTGTTTTCCAGTTTGGTGTCTCACCTTTTATCTAAAGTACGATTAGGAAAACCAAGAGCAACCCTTTCCTTTCCAAAAAACCAACCAACCACCTCTACGGCTATATAAATGTAAAGATGTTTATCTTGAGCAAAATGTTTTCCTTTGATGAATAACCAGCATAATAATTTGTCTTTCATTTTAGTGGTTTTTAATTCCACTCAAATCTGAGCTTTTGATACAAATTGTTTAGATCAAAAAGTAAACTTGTATTTCTAATGGATTACTTGTGGCGCAGAGTAGGCAATAAAATGAATAATGGAGGGGAATCTTTAAAAATTGCAAACTGACCTTTGAAATGTCAGAATTTGGATGTTTCCTGTAATCAGCATTCTGTGATAAATGAGAGCAGTAAATGTAAAGATCCTTGGTTCAAAGTGTGTGTAATCGAAATCCAATGAGAGATCAATGGCCTTTGGGTGACCTTTTCTGAAAAGGTCAAATGACAAGGGAAACTTTTCATGTTCTTGGAGGATGATTATAAATGGATTTATTGCATTTCAGTGTTCTAGTTACAGAGGGAAAATCTGCCTATTTGTCTGGGGTCTCTATATTTGTATGAGGAAGTATGTCATTGTCAGTCATGTCAATTTTATACATAAAAATATGTATAAACATACTCTGACATATTCATATTATTTACATTTTTAAGTTAATGCTGTTATAAAATAACATAAATGAGAGAACTGCTACTACATACATATAAAACATTACCTAGTTATTTTTAAGGAAAGCGACAGGAGGATCGAAAATGACTTCAGTGAAAATCGGTTCCATTTTGACAGCAGTGACAACAGATTGGAAATAAAATAACAAAAGCTTGTATCACAAGTGATGAAAGAATAAGTCTCCCTCTCAGAGGCACCTTTTAGGAATAAGTCCACTGACACACTTTTTTTTCTGAGTAGCTGTTGGAGAATGTTTTTGTGTTGATCTTACACACCAAAATGATATAAAGTTAAGTTAGAGACTGTCATCACCAGATCACCAGCTTTTTGATGTCTGCCTTGCAGTTTTGTATTTCAAATTATGAAAATTGCTATTTATTTGTCTGAATGGTTTATATATTTTTTCTGAAATTATATATATATTCAGCTTTCTGTTAGGGCCCGAACTACCTGATTTTCTTATTATCTCTGTAAAAGTTTAGTCTTAAAGTAGAGATATTTTCCACCTTTCTGTGGAAAAGAATTGGTTATGAGCTCTTACATTTCATTAGAAAAGCTTCATATGCTTGTAGCTTAAGCATAATTGCTTAAAAAAAGTTAGTTATTACATCAGTCTAATCATTAATTACTGGGAAATCATGTAGACACCAGATCATCCCCACAGAAATAGTCTCTTATTGCTGAGGAATGAGAATTTGCACTTTTGAGCAACTGGTAGTGAAGAACAGAACATAAATCCACAGGAACAGGGTTTTAGGAGTTTTACTGGCCATGGAACTGTTTGCTTCCTTGATGGAAATTCAAATGGAGGGCTGAGAGTCCAGCTCAGTTCTTCTTTCCTTTTGCATCATTCATCATTAATGAACCAACACGGATAATGATGTAATTATTCTGATCATAGTAAACAGGTTTGATGGCTCTGGTGACAAGTAACCTGCACAAATGCTCCTTGCTCTATTGGTTCTGTCCTTGTTGAAAGAGTAAAAATGGGTGAAGTGGGAAAAAGAAGAGATTTAGCACTGTGAAGTATCAGCTATACATGGACATAGAAATAAATCAATGGAAAGGTAAGCAGTTTTTACTGTGACCCCATTCAGAGCTGAACTGGAGTTTAAATTAACTGAAAAAGGCTCTTTCCATGTGAGAAAATAGAAATATGTCTTAGATGACATATTTCATTGATATTCAAGTATATAATGCCAAATCACAGTGATAAAATCACAGGGTCTCTGATCTGTAACTGGCCTGTTCTATTAATATTTCTTTAGAGTATGCAGAACTAGCTATTTCTGAAACTATCCTAAACTTAAATATGCCAGCTATTATTTCATACCATTATTCTGCAACCCAAGGCTGGAGCTGCAAGCTGTGATGTGCTGTGTTTTTATCTGCATTACCAGATAATTTGATATTACAGGAAGAGGGGAGCTGGAGTCTCATTTTTCCGACATGGCTGAGTGATGCATTTTCTATTAAATACAGTCAGGTGAAACAAGCCAGGAATATCCTATCTCATGATTATTATAACTCGTGATTAAAAGATGGTTTAGGTTAAAACAGCTTTGTCACAACCTTCCTTTGAAAGAAAAACGAAATAGCTTTAAATTCAGGCAGTATACACAGCATGTCAAGCTGTTGTCTTTCAAAGTGGCGGAAGGAATTGCTTCCTTTCTTAATAGTTTTGGGCTTCACAATGAAATGAGCTTTCAGTAAATGTCTCCTCTAGTAATAGTGTGGATGAGGAAAATAAATCAGAAGAGCAGAAGTCAGGGAATAGTTAAGAATGCAACCATTTATTCAATTATTTTTGTACTTTGGGTAAATTTTCAGCCCTGAGTACAAAATGCCTTCATTGTACTAAGGATATTGGCATTTTAATTCACTGCATATATCAAACATCTATAAACCTTTGTCTTTAGGCAAAAATAACAAGTATCGGAACCTAGTGGGCTCCCAAAAAGGGATGAATATATTAAGACCTTAAATCTATCACAAAATTAGGTATTTTGGCATTAACACAGGAGTTAATGTTAGGAATTATATATAAGATGGCATGTTGTTTGGACATTAAATCCTTGGACTTGACATGTCAGGTAAGGAGCAGATATTCAGAAGAATAATTGCTTTCTTCATGTGAGCAAGTGTTTTGCCCACATTTTTGTACTTGTCTTTACAAATCCTAGTTTATTTCTAAATATCAAAGCATGAATTGAGCACATGGAGATGCAGAGAGTGAATTTTGCTTTCAAAATTTAGTTTGCAAATATCTATTACATTTGTGGATACCAAGGTCAGGTGTCAACTTATCTTTAAAAATAACTGCCTTCAGCCCTTCTGCTGTGCAGTCTGCCACAATCCAGCCACAGTCCCGTGTGCTGAAGGGGAAGCCACCCTGGAAAAGGAGTGGGTGGGTTTAGGGAGCAGGATCACTTTCCCTCACCCACTCTATTCTTGGAAGAGAGCAGGTGCTGGCCCTTATTCCTATTCCCTCTGCCCAAATCCCTGCCCCAGTCACGCGTCCTTGAGAGACCAGTGGCAGCCATCGTACCTTGTTCATATGGCGATAATATTTCTGGTAGTCAGGTGGGTTCTCTGGGATCTGCAGGAGACAAGGAACAAGTGAGGGCAGCCTGGAGGTGCCTGGCTTTAGGACCATGGACTGAAACCATTGCAGGTGCAGAACCATGGGGAAGTGGACAGTACCTGCCTTCCACTGAGGAAAGTAGACAGGAAGGAGGTCAGCTCTGGAGCAGGGAGAAATCACCTTTTGGCCTGATTTCAGCAAGTGTTGCTAAAGCCCCCTAAGGGAGCTTGCCTGCCAGGGAGCCATCTGTTTTCAATGCTCCTCTTGGCAGCATCACAAACAAGACCCGTGACTGCATCAAGCTGCTGGTGATAATGACCCTCACCTTGAGCCACTGCTGGCCTGGCCAGCAGAAGCTGAGCTCATACAGTCACTATCCAATGATCCTGGCTTTCTCAGAAGGGTGCCTCAAATGTGTCAGCACCAGACAAGATGAAGGGCAAATCAGCCTCAGCTTTCTGTTTCCCAGCCTTTCTAAGCTCAGGCAGACAACCCAAGCATCCCTGGGCCTCACTAAGGTCCTCTCCAAGCTTCCAAGATGGTTCCCTGAAAACAGGGAGTAGAAAACAGGAGGCTGGGCCTGGAACTTTGCTAGTCAGCCATTCTGAAGCTCTCTTCAGAAGGCAACAGAGGCATCCAACAGGGTTCTGAGCAGCAGCCAAGCCTGCACCGCCAGAGTGTGAGACACCACTGACCAGCTCTGCTCACCTGGGAGAACTGGAGGAACCCATGGGCTTTCTGGAGGCAGGAGGTGAATTCAGGCACCTCCTGGGCTTCTGCCTGGAAACAGAGATGCAGAGCGAGCAGTCAGCAAGGGGCTGTAGCCAGACATGTTTTCCCAGCTCAGCCACAGCATTCCAGGCCAGAACAGAGTTCTGAGGGGATGCACAGCAGAAGCTCTGGTACTTGGGGACTCATGAGAAGAGACCATTTTCCCAAGGCAGCATGTAGCACTGAAGGGTGCCTTACCTCCAGGAAGGCTTGGATGGCAAAAGCAGTATCCCAGAGCTGGCATCCATTTGTGCCCTGGAAGAGAGAAAATAGGCAGTGAGAGGCACGTGCTAGCAGCAGCCTGACCCAGCTATGGGGACTCTGGGACAGCATGTCCCTCCCACATTACCCCCAACAGCTCCTCCCTACGTCATCCTGCATCACTGCTGGTGTGCTGGCACAGAGGACAGATGCAGCAAGTGAAGGGACAGCAAGGGAAC
>QUSF01000069.1:1920963-2006584 GCA_003676055.1 Chloebia gouldiae | reverse complement strand
TTGCGTAAATTTCCTTATCAAATGACAAACAAGGAGTTCAAGGCATCAGACAAAAAGGTCATCAAGACTAATCCTATAGACTTTTTTTTTTTGCTACTATTTGTTCAAAAGCAAAACATGTTGGTATTGTATAGCAACAGTGCACCCAGAGAGGACTCGGTCCACTTGAAATTAGAGAATTTTTATTTTAAATCACTTTATTGAGATGAGCTGGCTAATCTAAACAGCTATGGCTGATTTGAGCACCTGAATTTGTTAGGTCCTGCTCTGGTTTTCTCTGGGTACTGCTGTTCATTGATATCCAGAAAACAGCCAAACACACAGGTAAACATATGTAAGAGCTCTCACTTCAGAATTTTAGCAATTTCTCATTTGTACTGACATCCTCCCAAGAGTAATCTCGTAATTAAACATTGCTCTCATCTCTGAAAAATTTCCCACTGATTAGTCAGTATCTTAGAAGATCAGACACAGGAAAAATGTGCAGTTTGCACAGAGCCCCAGGACATGGAATAAATCAAAATTACTTTTCTAGGACACCCAGTGAGATGCTTCAAAAATTCCCAAACAAAGACAAGGTTGTATCTTCACTGAGTGCAAAGTGATGTAGCTTCCCAGACTACGATTTATTTTAATTATGTCCCCAGTGTGTGGATATCAACCCACACAACTGGAGGTTGTGTGCTGCCTTGCAACTCTGCTTTGTGAGTACCCATGTGGTAGAGCCAAGCATGTAGTCTCCAAATTCTTCCTTAGTCTTTAAGGTTCCCTTTGTTTACTCTGTTTTTCTTCCTCAGGTGGGCAGTTTTGCATAACTGTGTATTAATCCTAATGGGGATAGGAAGAACAATTCCATGATCGGTTTTCTGGAAATTTGACTAAGTAAGTACATGCATAATCCTTCCTTTTGTTTCTGGGTGTGAGCTTTTAAAGACATTTGAAATAAAGCAAATGACATGTCTAAGCTCAAAATATTTGCAGGCAGTTTTCATTCAGGAAAATGCCTAGGCAATACATCTTGTGTTCCAGAAAGATTGTTCTTTTCTCCAGGAATAACCGCATAAAACTGAGATAAGTTCACAGAATAGTTTGATACAATGAAATTTCTACAGCCTGCTGCTGTTCCAAAAAAAATCTGCATTTTCTCGAGTCTGCTCCTGATATTTTTGTAGGTGAAAGGCAGCATTCTGTTAGTAATTTAAATGAACAAGGCTCTATTTTGGGAGTTAAAAGGTTATTTGGATAAATTTTACATGAAGGATGGTGCAAGAAAGTCAGGTTGGCAGAAGAGCAGCATTAGAAATGTCATGATGTTAGACATTGTGATTGTTTTCAGGTGGTTGTAACAAAATCCCACATTTCTGGAGAATTCTGGGAACTGATGAACAATCTGGACCCTTCAGCTCTGGGCTGCTTTAGCCTAACAAAAGATAGGGAAAGAGCTTGTTTATTCAGCATGTAATTATTTTACTGATCGTATCCCTCTGTGAGAGAAGAGCCATCTCTTTTCAGATCTTAAGAGAGCATTCAGTGGGACAAAAACACACATTTAGGTATTTTGTGGATTATCTATAAGGCAGTGAAAAGCTGCGGTATTGATGTCTTAGTACAGCTCTTGAGATGCTGTCAGGCTGTACCAAAGAAGTCTCCAGAAAACTACAGCTCAGGGCTGGGAGGGCAAAGCTGAAATTCAGCACTACGATTGCAGTGTTGCATCCTGAAAGCTTTCTGGAATTTTCCCTTGCAGCATTGTGCAGTGTTAGCAAGAACACTCCTGGTGTCCTGGAGTTAATATGTAAGTTTGGAATACAGGGTCCATGTTTATTTCTAGATATCTTCTGTTGTCTGTCCTGTGCTTCATGCCAATGGTTTGTATAACTGCTGAGAGCTGAACTCCAATGCTTATGTTTGTTTAACAATATTAAATAGTATACTGAGTTTCTTGTTGCTAGGTGCTTTCATACTGCTTTGAGTTCACTCCAACAAAGTTGTCCTGGTATTAGAAAAAGGAATTTATCAATGGCATTTTAGGATGATCCATTTTCACACTCATTTATATCTAAAGTTACATATGATAACTAGTTTTATTCCAGGTGTGGGGAATGAAAGGACAATAATTCCAAGAGTAATTGATCTGGAAATAAAAAGGATGCATACTTTTTAAATATTTCATCTTACCAACTTGTGCAAAGTGGAAGAGTAGAAACAAAGTGGACCGAGATGTACTAATATGGAATAAGGCTCTTGAGAAACAAATGTGATCATAAGAACAGCTGTCAGAGCCCTTTTGGGAAGTAAGTACTTCTCGAAATAATCTCCCACAGCCCAAAGGACATCAAGAAACCCTTTACTTTTGTGGCCCTCCATTTTATTCACTGCTGTTTCTTGCTTTTTTTCAAGACCTATAGTTCTGATTGTGGGATTGGACCCTGAGGCACACACCAAATCTAGAGACAAGACATTCCTGTTCCAGTATCGGCAGTGAGTAGCTGTTTTTTCAATGACTGTAATGATTAGTATATTTCTAAATAAATGTCTAGCTTTGGACACATGGACACAGGTGTCAGACATTGTTTTTTTTTCCTGCTCTGCTGCAGGATGTTTGCCATTCTTATCACTGATGTCTGGCTCCTGTGCAGAACGAGTCAAACATCTCAGATATATGGCTTTTGTTTGAACAGAGATGGACTCATCAATAACAAACATAAAGACAGGAGGGGTTTGGTCACTGTGGCAGAGCAGGCAGAGACCTGCTTAGTTGTAGCTAATAGCATTCCATGTCAGGTGTATCTCATGGGCATATCATCAGTGAGTTCTGATACTCAGCTGTGCTAGTGCTATTGAGTTCCTGATCATTCAAATAAGGATTTTTGAATCTACAAGAATGACTTATTCTTGCTGATCCCGTGCACTTGGTCCCTAGGCCATTCTGGCATCCCTACCCCTTTGTCTCACAAGTCCACAGTGTAGTGATGTAGCTGTTTTCCTTATTAATGACCATTTGCCTACATCATTCTTTGGGGCAGCAGGAACAAGAACAGTTTTGCTTTGCCTATTAAACATTCGATTGCCTGAATATATCCAAATATACAGCCTTCAGTGCTTTTTGAGGTTATCAATTCTTAGGCTTCTCAGAACGTGTCTCTACATTCTATGTCCCTATGACTTTTTGCTCTGCCAGTTCAAGTAGGTAATCCACTTGAATAACTGAGTATTAGCTTCATCTCTTGTCCATTTCTAAGGTCCCTCAACAAAAATCAGTGTTATATCTTGGGATGGGCCTAACTAAGTGTTGTATCTAAATACAAAATAGATGCGGGAAAGAAATACCCGAGGTGCAGCATTGCTCTATTCAGGAAGTCCTTCTCAGGAATATTTTTTCTTCATTGTTTCTTAAAATAATAAGATAATTTTTGATAATTGTCTCTGGAACTGAAATTGTTGCGTTGCTGTGATTGGTGTTGGCTCATGATAGGACTATCAGTGGAGATCTTTTTTTCTTCCTCTTACATAAGTCCCAGAGACCTTTGGAATCCAGTGCATTCACTTGTGCCCTAGAAACTTTTTGGCACTCAGTTTCCAATTTCTGTGCTGCTCTGCTGTGCTACCTCATGGTCTTTGTCAGGAGAGAAGAGCCATTTAATGTGGTACAGTCAAGAGCCAAAGCTGAAAACTTCTGTTTGGCAAGAGATTGTTAATATTTCTTCCTAAGTTTGATGTTCTTCAGCTTTAGCAATAAAAGAAATAATGAAAACTTTTGAGGAACATCAGGAAATGTTTGGAGCGTCTTTTTCTTTTGAATTTCTTTAGGCTGTTGATCCATAACCTTCAATTTAAAAAAAAAAATACAGCTACAGACTTTTTTGTAACTGTAAGTAGGTGTATTTGCTAAAATCAGAAACAAGCATGTGTAAAATGAGCTGATGATTCTGGGAACCGCTGGGTTTGCTCTCAACTTGAAACACTTGAAGAGTTGAAAAAAATCCTGTATGTCTAGAGGGGCTGTAGGACTTGTGGAAATTTTTTGCCATTCTGCAGCTGCCCCCCACAATGTCACTGCATCACCTGGCAGTGCCGACACTCTTACTTGCCTTATTTTTTATTTTTCATTTAGTTTTATTGTAAACTTAGGGGTTTCCCATCCTGGCCTAAAAACTGCCAGGCTGGTAAATATTTTCTCCTTCATGTCCATCTCCATAGAAACAGAATCTGTGTTACTGATATAATTGTTCTCTTGTGCTGTTTTTTCTGTTAAGCCCTTGGGTTTTTTTTGGTTTTTTTTGTTGGTGTCTTTCTTGGGAAGATCCTCATTCATCTCTTTAAGACACGTAAATGCTCAAGCGTTAAGGAGATAAAGGGAGTGATTCTTTTCTCAGCCTTTCCTTTATTCCTGAGCAAATGAATTCTTAAGATAAAGCTCTCAGAACTTAGAAAAATGAAAATATAGTAATTTTAAATGAAGTCCTGGAGCAAGAATAGCATTTCCCCCCTCGAATATTCCCTGCTGTCTTTAGAATTTCTTTAGCTCAGTCAGGGCCTGAGGTGGCACCTCAGCAGGAAAAGAAAAGTTTGTAGAGCCATTTTTAGGTCCTTGTTACTGGAGCAGGCAGGACAAGACATTTTAAATTTTGTCACTGCCATTTACTTGCTGACATAAAAGGATAGTCCACTTCTGCATATTATGCTGCAATTACAAATTCTGAGGCTCCACAAATGAAATGTGAAGCATCCTTTCCCCACAAGTGACATCCAAAGGCACGGTGAAATATTTCCACATTTCTGCCATAGCCTGTGAAACAAAGTTCAGTTAGTCAAATCCAAGTACTTGTACTTTTCTGTTGTAGAAATGAATTGTTTTTCAAGCAGCATTCAACCAGACCACATTTATTGGGTGAGCTCTGGCTTGTAGTTCAGAGTCAGTACTTCCTTCAGTGTGAATCAGATTGCCAGTGATATTACTAGGATGTAATAATCTCTTAGAAGAGAACTGGATTTGCAGCAGCAGCAACAAAAGATTGCCTTTCTTCAGGTTGCTGTTTTCCTTCCCTTGTTCTCCTTTACCTGGGTTTGTTGCACTATGACATGTAGTTTTGGAAACCTGGGATTCCCAGAGTTAAGAAAGGGACTAGAAATAATATAAAACTGAGGAAATGTTGCTTGGTTTATTTGTTTCTTTTTCCTTAGAGTAGTACTTATAAACTCTGATTTTTAAAGAGGTGAATAATTGGAGTTTGAAATTCAGTCTCTCTGAATTTGAGGGCCTTCAGGAAGACCTGATTTTAAAGAAAGGTTCCTCAGCACATTCCCAGAATCAGAAACTTTTGTCAGAGACCAAAAACTGTGATTGAGCTTAGCAAAGAGCTGTATGGTTCATGTGGTTCTCTTAAATAAGTTATCAAAAGATTGGTCCATACATCAAAGGAACTAAAGAGATCTATCAGGTAGATCTGTGGCTGTGCAAAGCCCAGATAGCTGTGATGTTAGGTTTGGGGTTTTTTAAAATTTGACCACTAAACTGAGAATCCTTCTCAAGCCATGCAAAGAAATATTAACAAACTCTTTGCACATGAAGCTTCTGGTGTTGTCTTTTGGATCAATTAGGCAGAGGCTACATTCCCAAGGTCATTCCTCTGTGGTGCTCTCTAACCCCATGCTGACAGTCCTTGACATTTGCTTTCTGCCCAAAGGCCTTTTTTGCTCATACCAACAGTGCTTCAATATTGCCAGCTAGGCATATATCCACAGCCTACCCACAGGTCTCAAAAATAAATCAGGAAATTCAATGATAACAATTAATGTAGCAGTACCCTTCTCTGGTACCTTCACTTTAGTGTGAACTTGGGTTTCTGACTTTGCTCCTTGACTCTGGAAAACAGCATGAGTGTCAAGGCACTGGAGCTATTCCCAGTGCAAAGAAGCTTAAGGCTTCCCTTAAAGTCAGTGCAGATGTAGGCAGATTCCTGGCTCCCTGGGAGATTGGAAGCTGGGCAATTTTTCCCAGTTCCTGCTGACAGAGGGGACAGCCTAGTGCTAAGTCAAGACTGAGGACACTGTTCCTGGTGAGCCCAGGAAGCCTTAAATTGCTGAGAGTCTGATATGAACACAAGTCTCATGGCTTCTGAGGTCTTGCTGCACTGTTGGGCACTGCAGCCTCTTTGCTGTCAGCAAGGAGGAGTTTTGGGATGGATCCTTTGACATCCCAGAATACAAATGTTCTTGTATCACTTGACAGAAATCTTTCAAGTACAGAGCCTGCCCTCCCTGCAGGTTTGTCAGAGCCAATGTGGAAATATAACTATGGATCTTATGGAAGTTAATCAGTACTCTGATGTTTCCACTGAGACATTTTGGATTCAGTTAATTTACATGCTTTATTGGTGCACTTGCCAGTGCTGGGTTATTGGTTGGATTTGGTGATCATGAAGGGACCAGTTTGGTCAGGCACAATTTGCCCTTAGAGGAACTGTCCTGGATCACTCCTCTGTCTTGCATGTGCCTCAACATTGCTTCCATTAAGATCTGCTCCAAGGTCTTCCCCGGCACAGAGGTAAGCCTCACTGGTCTGTAGTTCCATGGGTCTTGCTTTCTCCCCCTCTTATAAAAAGTTTCCCTTTTTCCAGTCACTTGGGACTTCACCTGATGGCTGTGACTGTTCCAAGATGATGGAGAGTGGCTTGGACACCACATCAGCTGTTCCCCCAGAACCTTGGAATGTGTGCCATCAGAGACTCGTGGCTATAGAATGTTCCATGTCATTCCCACTATCACAGAACAGAGATTCCACTGACACGGGCTTACGTTATTTTGCCTGTCCACCCATAAGAAGAAAACTTCACACTCAAGCTGGTCATAAAATTCAATCCAGAACAACATAACATCAGAATTCAAAATTATTGTGCAGAGAAATTGAAATTAGAACTAGGCTCATCAAGGAACTTCTGTGTATTATGTTAGTTGTTTTCAAAGAAAAGGAAGATTATTTCATTTGATTATTTGTTATCAGCTAGGCAACCTATCTGCTTCCCTTCTGAAAGGAAAATCAGGTTTTCCCTTCCTGCTTTTAGTATATGACTGCACTTTAGACAGAGACTCCTGTCTCTTGGGCACTGATATTGCTTGAGGAACTTCTTGGAAACTCACTAAGGTTACCAAGTCCTCTGTGCTGGATTTTGAAATATATTCAGCATTGGCCTAATTCCGGTCATGCCAAAGTCAGTGCCAAAAGTTGCCCGATTTCTCTGGAAAGCGAGATCGATAAAAGAGAGGTTGTATCTTGGATCTTTCCATGCAGATTTTCAACCCTCCCTACAATATTTTAAAGAAGTTATTTCACACCAAGTGACAGCAATGGTTTTAGATTGGTTAGTGGATGAGTAGGACATGTACCTGCAAAAGCAGGTCTAGCTCAGGTAATATCGAGATGAGTCTAAAAATGATGTTCAAGCCTAACCTTTTCCTAAGTGAGAGCTCTGACGGGGGAAGCTACGGTGTGTCCTGAATAAACAGGTATCAGCATTCCATAAGAACTAGCCTGATGAAGCATTTTCCAAGCTCTCAGGCAGGAGACATCTGCCACCTACTGTTAGCAAAACTATTTGCACAAAGAAGTCCTAGACCTCAAAACTGAGAAAAATATTTTGTTCCTGTGGGCAAAGAAAGTGAGCGTCATAGAGAATTGCCACAATGATGTGTCTAAAAAAAGAGATCAGCCCTTACTGAGGTTGGATTAATAAAGGAGAGAAAACTCGGCTTGTTGATTAGCAATGATGTGTGATTTATTTGGTGCTCTTATTGCATATTATTTGTGTAGTGCTTATGGAGGCACTTTAAGTGAAGAATATTTGCCTTGTCCTTACGGGAGTCTTTTTAAATTAAAGAAATGCATCAGACATACAGAATGTGAGAAGTTCCTTAAGATATGATGTAAGGCTGATAAAGCACTCCAAAAATCTGGACTACTTTTCTGGCTTGTGATAGTCACTATCTAACAAAGGGATGTGCAGGATTTGGAATTAGGGTATATAAATGCTACATGTAAAGTGCTTTGCTGAATCCAAGTTTAACACTCACTAAAATTAAGCAGCATTTAAGAGCTTTGGTGTACATGGAGACTGTAGTGATGTCTGAAGGTAAGTTTGGTAATTTGTATTCAAACTGAGTTCTGGAAGGTTAAGTATTGGAAATTATTATATTGTCTATAATTGAAAATTGCACTCTTGAGAAAACGGATTTGAGGCTGTACATCAAAATTCATGAGTGAGAATAAAAGATCCAGATTTACCTTTCAAGGCATTCATAGGCTCACTCACTGGACAGTTCTAAGTTTGACATTTGAGATATTTTCTCATTTAAAAAGTATAAATGAGCTCAGAGTCATAAAGAAGAAAGTAAGAGGATAATAAGTGACAAAAAGAAATTTCACCCCACCAGCACTTTTTCTCTTTATTGAAAAGGTCACTAATTGAGGAACACAGAGCTATTCAGGGTAGCTCCTAACTTTGTAACTGTCTAGCAATAAAGTCAATGGCATTGTAAATGCCACACACAGATAGAAATGTTTGTTTAACCTGGAAATAAATGGAAATAAATTACACACAAAATAATCACTTAATATTTACTTGCCCACTAAAAAAAAAAATCAGGACATACATACTTAAGAATCAAATGCTTTAGTAAAAATTAATTTCCAAAGCATTGGAAGGAATTAAAATCAGACTAGTTTTAGCTGCAGGTGTGTTGCCGGCTTTTAGCTCCACCTGCTGTGTGCAACTGAAATAACAGAAACACTGAGCTCTCTGTTTTTAAAAAACCCTGTCCCAGGGGCCCACAAAGCAGAGCAGGAACCCACAATATGTAGCCGATAAGTGAAACAGCACACAGGGAGCAAGTGAGGGCAGGTTCTGCTTGAAAACACAGGCTCCAAAGGACCTTGGGGTTTAGGGAATTTTAGACCATCAAAAACTTGTAGACAGTTTTTCTAGTTCTTAATTTGAACTGTAAAAATATGTTTTTTCACTTTAAGTGCCTTTCTGAGATATCATAGGCATTTCTTACACTGCCTTCACTGAATCCAAGGTCCTACAGAGTTTTACATGGAGATTCTCACTCCCTTCCTTATCCCGAGATAAAACTACCGCCAGAGGATAAATATTTTCAAGGCACACTCTATATGAGGAGAGAAAAAACAGCCTGAGCCTTGTTGTTCTGCATGCCAGCAGAAGGCTGCTTGCATAGAGATCTTCCAAGCTACTCCAGGAGAAGCCGTTTTAAGGACTAATTTCAGAACTAATCAATTGTTTACTTAAAAAAGTGGTTACGATAGAAATTATCATTATGGATTGGCTGAACCCAGGCAAAACACAAAGTGTAAGAAATGTTGATCCTTCTAGCTGGCTTCTGTGCAGCCTACAACTGATGCTGCCTTAAATGTCAGCAATTAAAAAAGAAAAAAAAAAACCAGCAAAACATTAATTTGACAAGTAAACTTTAATATTAAAATATAGGTGATGCGGATTTGGCTTGAGAGGTTTCATTTAGAATTTTGGGTTACAGATCCCTTATACATGAAATACACAAAAAAAAAATCACTTTTTCTTATGATTTGTGCTGTCTTTGTTTTATGTTACCTGTGACCACACTTGAAGAGAATGAGAAAGAATCCAGAATCTTGTCCAGATGCCCTTTGCCTCTATTTGCCATGATGTTTTTCAGGTTTATACTCACAAAGGATAATAATTTTGAAAGCTTATCAAGCAAATTAGGAGCCTGAAACACACCTTTGGAATAATTTATGCATGTTAAAATGTGAGGGTCACAGAGTACTAATGCATTTTAGGATTTCAGGTGCTTAAGCCATTTCTTAAATAAGACTCCCAAAGTAGTAAATATATTGCAGAACAAATGTTTTTTAATGGAGCACTTGCAGATTCATTCATTCAATCAATTGTTGAAAGGTTTTGCTTTCTGGACTTGTTTTTCCTTTTACAGTTCTCCCTGTGAGGAAGTGGTCAGAGCTGGCATGATGTTGTAAGAGCCACTCACAGAGCATGCACCGTCAGTATCTGAGACAGAACACAAATGACTCACAAGGCACTTGAGCGGGATATGTCTGTGTGTTTCCAATGACATTGATCACGGGTAAGGACAGCCAAGGCAAAATCACCTGACTTGCTGCACCAAAGAGGCAGAAGTTGATCCCAAAGGGGCTTTTAGACTGGAGGGGTTTGAGTGTGAACAGTAATGTAAATTTACCTTCTGCTGTAACTCTATGCACATCTCCTGGGCTAGTGCTTCTTCTCTTAAATTCTCCATCTGTCTGGACTGTTCTTATTTTTTTTACTCACAAGGCCACACCACCTAAGATACTCATAGGAAACTCGCTGTATTGAAGAAATACAGATAGTTAAAAACATGTAATTTAAAGCAAATGATATGGCTACATAAAATCTGTTTCATATCATTCTTTTCCATGTGCATTTTACTGGGATTAAAAATGAATGGTTTAGACAGGGCTTAAAATGTGTATCATGGACAACTGCACTTCTCTGAATGTTCAAACATTTGTGTTCTTTTTCTTTTTTCTCCCTTTGCCTTGGACAGCAGTCATTGCATACCTGCTGAACAACTTCAGTTCTGTTACTTCTGTTTAAAATAAGTCATGGTGGTCTAATTGTAGTTTATCATACCTCCCATTTCACATGGATCTTCCATGCTGGGCACCAAGGAGGTCCAGTGAGCAAGTCCCTTTGGTATGTGTGTTGAGACGATACAATCTGGGGTTCACAGGTCCCTGGATGATACAAATAAAAACATTCCAACACATATAGAAGCTGCAAAGATGACAAAACTGTACATATCAAAGACAACAAAAGCATTCACCAGTGAGAATTGCAGGCTTGGGGTTTGGACTAAAGTTTATTTGGATGATCAACTTGTTAGCCTTGTGGAAGTTGTAGCAGTCCCGAGTTCGGGTTAAAAATTCAAGAAGTTATGAACTTTTTTCAGTCCCTGTATTAACTGCAAACAGAAGTCATGTTACCTTGCTCCCTGCTTCCTGACCTTGACAATGACACTGCTTCCAGCAGCTTTAAATGAAACTGAAAGCAGACCTTGGAAGCTAATTAAACACAGCAGAGGTTTCAACACATTGTCCTGTAGAACTTTTTAAGGACTCTGGCACACAAGGAGACAGTTCCTGAAAGTATTCACTGAATCCAGACCCCAAGCTTTCCCACTACGCCTACGGAGTGCTCAGTGGAATGATCAGTAATCTGGAGGAAATAGAATAAATACAGAAGCAGAAATCAGAGATGACAGAGATAACAAAGGATTATCATTTTTCTCCCTGTTTAGGAGGGTGGTGAGGCCCTGGCACAGGTTGCCCAGAGAACCTGTGGCTGCCCTGTGCTTGGAAGTGTCCAAGGCTGGTTGGAGAGGGCTTTGAGCAACCTGGGATAATGAAGGGTGTCCTTGCCCGTGGCAGGAAGCTGGAACTGGGTGATCTTTAACATCCATTTCAACCAAACCAGTTTGTGGTTCTATGATTCCATGATTTCCTGCAGCTTTATGCTGCCAATAAACCCAAGTGTCCAAAGTTAACCAACTTCACAGACTCACCAGGGAAGGAAACGTGTTTTTTAGTTATTAATGCCCTATTTACAGTCTACACTGACTTTTCAGTGATATGCAATCCATTCCCTAAGAGCCCTATGAACAGGAAACACAGCTATAGGTCATGCACCCTTGTAGAAACTGGGACACAAAAAAAAAATTTAAAAATATGAATTATTTACTCCTTCATTATGTCTTGATGATTATCATAGTATTTACAAAAATGTTTTAGTTTGGGTTTCTAAAATACAAAGTGCTGGAGAAGTGTCACACCTTCCCAAGGCATTCAAACCATCCCAAGATTAGGAGCAGACTTGTGTTAGCAGCTTTTGCCCACAACAAAATCAAATCTTGTAAGCCCCATGGGTCTAAAACTGAGTTTCTCTGAAGAAGTGCTTTGCTTGCTGTTGCACTTGCAGAATCTCAGAGTCATTTTAGGTTGGGAAACACCTCAGGGACCCTTGAGTCCAACCTGTGACCAATGTCCAGCTTGTCAACCAGACCAGGGCACTGAGCGCCCCGTCCAGTTGTCTCTTGAACACCTCCAGGGATGGTGACTCCACCCCCTCCCTGAGCAACCCCAGTGCCTGACAACCCTTTCTGCAAATAAATTCTTCCTCATTTCTAACCTGAACCCCCCCGGCACAACTTGAGGCTTGTTTCTTATTCTATTGCTTGTGAACTGGGAGCAGAGCCCGACCTCTACCTGGCTGCACCCTCCTCTATCGAGGGAGTTCTGGAGTACCCTGAGCCTTCCTTACTCCAGGCTGAGCCCCCAGCTCCCTCAGCTGCTCCTCATGATTTCCTCTCTAGACCCGTCCCCAGCTCCACTGCCCTTCTTTGGAAGGGCTCCAGCACAAAAGGCTCAAGCGAGGGTGGCAGGGAGAGGGGGGGAACCGGGCTGCTGTGAAATGGAGGAAAAGGCCTTGCTCTGCAGTGCCGAATGAGGAGGCGCCACTCTGAGCAGAACAGAGGTCACCTCTATAAAAGAAATGGAACAAACAGTGTGCCAACACAAGCGGCGCTGCTCACTGCGCTCCACTGACCCTGGGCTGGGGAGTAGGACACAGATAAAATACTAGGGCTGCCTTCGCTAGCAAGAAGCTGGAGCCTTTCCAAGTCTTAACAACCTGAATGGACGCTTGGAATGAGGTGCAAATGCACCCAGTATCAAAGGCAGATTTGTGACACAAAGTAGCTGAGTAAGCACAGCCCGAGCTCCGTGGCAGAGGCGTTCACTCCAGGCCATTCCCCACCTCACACCATCCTGGGAAGGGGCAGAGAGGGCAGCGAACAGCTCCAAGGGTAAAACCCAGCTGTGCAGCCACCCTTGCCAGACCCAGGTGGGCGAGTGTGCTGCATTTGGATGACCTGTCTGGCTGCTCGTACAGCCAGAGCAATCTCAGGTGTGTTTTGTTTAAAGTCACCTGCCTCTCAGATCAAATAATGAAGATCAGGTCACTTTGCCAGGCTTGTTCACTGGAGAAGTGACATCCTTGTCACACTGCACCACAAATCTCAGGTTGTAGGGCTGAGATTACCTACATTCACTTACAGTTCTCTTTTCTGCCTCTTGTGATGACAACAAATAATACAAGAAATAAATGCTAAGTAATATATATGGTATATGTAATTGTAACAAATAACAAAGGTTTAATCTCGGTTTGCACCCCAATAAAAAATAGTAAAAATCAAAGCACTTGCACTCATTTTAATGCCAAAAAAAATTATAATACGAGGACAAAAGTATTATTGTCACTGATCTGCCACCACACATCTCATGCTGGTGTGGTTTGGGACTTCTGTGCAGTCACACCAGGAAGTTGGAGGTAGGTGGCTAGAGTATTCAGTTTATTCCTCCTGGATCACATCAAACTGTCATCTGCTGAATTATTTATAAATGAATAAATAATTATATATATATATATATATATATATATATATATATACCTTGTACCTGAAGATTAATCTTCTGAATTGGAAGGTTAAGAGTCTGTGTCAGTTATTTCCAGCTGACTTGGAAATTAATTTAACAGTGGGGCTCTTACAACCAAGGCAGTCCTTTTATTAAGAACATACAGAGGCATGTATCAGGATGTTTTGGTGGGATTTCAGCAACAGAGGATTTGGGGGGAACTGTGCAGACTCCACGATGAGCGCCAGTTGAGGATTTATTTAAAAAGTCATGTGTGATTTCAGAGGAGCTGCAGATGTGACCGGGGCTCTACAACACCAGCCAAATAAGAAAAACTATCTAAGTAGTCAAATAACAAGAGTCTCTTTTCTATAAAATATAACCAGAACAGGCATTGTTGGTTTGAAACACCAGTTCCAAAACATCCATAGTGTACCAGTGCATATAGCCATTACTGATCTTTACAACTGTGTGTTTCTGTGATTTTTATTTTCAACAGTTCTAAAAAGTAAAATGGAAAAAGCCCATTTCTTCAGCGACGAAGCCGCAATTTAAATATTTAACACATTTAACTTATATTTAACTTTGGTTACTGCAGGACTTGGCCTGCCCTAAGGGAGGCAACAGTATTAATATCCCCAGTACACTTTGGGGATGAAAATCTGGGGTAGGGGGCCTGAGGGCTGAATCAGGGCATGATGATATATTGAAAGGGTTTCATTAAAGAAATATGATCGAACTGACATGGGCATCTTTGTCATTTTTAGTGAAATTGTATGAAAGGTGTTGTAAAACAGGGATTTGGGGGTTACTCTTGAATGCAGAGTGCCTGGTGGGAACCAGTTGTGTGGAACTCAGAAGCCCAGAAACACTTAGGCTGGAAAAGACTACCGACTTCAGCCTTTGGCAGATCACCACTGACTGCCACGTCCAGTCGTTCCTTGGACATCGCTTTTAACTGGAATTTTGCGCTCTGCGCTTTTCCTGACCACAACCTTCAGCGATACTCCACCAATTTTATTTCCTGATCCTTCTAGCGCCCCCCCCCAATTCCTATTATAAGAGGCGTTTGGAGATTGCTTTTTAATGCATATTGTCCGCGCTGCGCCAGAGACCGTCCCTTTTAAGTGGAATTCTGAGTGTTGTGGGGTTTCCAGGCGGGCCTTCCCTCACGGGGGTTTCCCGCCCTGGGCGCGCGCTCCCTCACGGACCGCGGGCTCCCGCGGGGGTAACTCGGCTCCTCCGTGCCCACGCGCGGGGCTCCCGGCAGCGCTCCCAGGCCGAGTTACCCGCTGCCCTTACCGAGGCGCAGCGCGCTGGAGGCTGAGGGTGATGACGCAAGCGGCGGTTCCGGCGCCGGGGCGGTGATCGAGGCGGCGGCGCGGGCGGAAGGAAAGGAAAGGAAAGGAAAGGAAGGAGGCGGGGGGGGGGAAAGTGGAGTCCGGCCGCCGCCGCCGCCGCGGTGCCGTTGCTGGGAGCGGGGGAGGGACGCGAGGGGAGCGGGAGCGGGCGGCGCGCGGGGAGAGCGCGAGCGCGCGCCGCGCGAGGGCAGCGAGAGCGGCGCGAGCGGCCGCCGCCGGAAGTATCGCGAGAGTTGGCGCGGCGGCGGCGCCGGCGCTAGAGGTGACCGAGGCAGCGGCGGCCGCGGGCGCCTCCTCCTCCTCTTTTTCCTCCTCCTCCTCCTCCTCCTTCTCCTCCTTTTCCTTCCTCTCCGGCCATGGAGAAGGCGGTCGGCGCGGCGGTAGCGGTGACGGCGGAGGAGGGAGGCGGTGAGGGCGGCGGCGGCGAGGCCGGCAGCGCCACAGCTGGGCCCGGTCCCCCGGAGGGGCCGAGCGGCCCCGCCGCGCCCCCGCCGCCGTGCGGGCCCGGGGCGGCCGGGCTGGTGCGGGTGTGCGACCTCCTGCTGAAGAAGAAGGCGGTGCCGGGCAAGGCGAAGCGCGGCGGGCGGGCGGCCCGGCCGGCCAGCAGCAGCGAGAGCGGCGGCGGCGGCAGCGAGAGCAGCAACAACGGCAGCGACGACGAGGAAGAGGAGGAGGAGGAGGAGGAGGAAGACGAGGAGGAGGAGGAGGAGGAGGAGGAGGAAGAGGAGGTCTCCGAGGTACGGCGCGGGGGAGGCCCCGGGGGTTTCCCTGCTGATCCGGTTTCATAATTCCAGCTGGCTCCCGGCTCCCCCCGCCCTCGGCCCTGCGGCAGAGCCGGGAAGGGGCAGCACCTCGTGGCGGGGCACGGCCGATCGCGGCCTCGGGGAGCAGCTGCCGGGCCCCCCTGCTCGCCGGGATGCGGGGCCGGCGCCCCCCGGTTTTCCCCAGCGCTCGGGGGCTCCCTGCGAGCCGCAGCCAGCGGCAGCCTTCATCCCTGGTGTGGCTTTATCCCGAAGGGAAAGGGCCAGGGGCTGCTGCAGGTGCTCCCTGCCGCCGTGCTGTGTGCCATGTGCTATGTCGCGGTGGATGTGGGAGCCGGGAAAGGGAGAGCCGAGCGGTGGGAATGCTGCTGGCAAGCCCGGCATGGGGCTCCGGAGGCAGGCCGGAGCGCTGGCTGCGTGGCTGGAAAGGTGTTGGCGCGCCCAGTGGTGGGAATAGGTCGTCTTGGAGAGAGTGTGCAGGTAAAGCAGGTGAAGGTGCAGCCAGGCGAAAGCTGCCGGATTGCCCAGGGGGTTGAACTGTTGAGTGACGTTTTCTGCGAAGCTGAAAGGCGCCCTGGATCCATGCAATGCAGAAAGAAGTCCAGGGAGGCATTAATAACTCGGTTTTGTCTGGTGATAGGATTTTCAGGTAGGTATTGCTGGAAAAGGCCGGTAAGGCTGGGAGCCCCTTATTTGCATATGTAGTCACACAGGCTTGCTTTGTTGAATGCCTTTAGTTCTGTAACCTTCCCAGCTGAATATTCACTTCTGCTTTGTTTTTTTTTTTTGTTTTTTTTTTTTTTTTTTTTTTTTTGAGTAGTGCCCACAGAAAAGTCCACTTGAAGTTTTTTAGCTTTTCTTTGAACTTGGTTTCTAAACGGTTTGGCTTTCAAGTGATAAATCTACAGTTCTGTTAGAAATGGGGCAGGAAGGAAGAGTCTGATAGGTTCAAGGAAGGGCTGGGCTAGGATGGTGATAGCTTTTTCCACGGTTAGGCAGCTACAAGAAGCATTTTATCCAGCTCTTTGAGATAAATTGCATGCAGTGAGCATGTCTCAGGGAGTCTGTACACTTGTTTCTGTGGTGTTGATTTTTAGGAAAGTCGATATCATTGTGTAGGTAGAAGTTTTTATGGTGTCAGACTTGTAGGATAGGTGGTTTGCTGCTGAACTATGTTGTCCAGCAGTCCTACAGATGCTCAGAGAGCTCTGTTGGGTAAAGACCTTAGGAATTTGCTGGGGTGCTGTGTGGTGAAGGGATGGAGGCCCTGGAGTGACTTCAATGTATCAGTTGACCAGCTCTGAGATCGGTTGCGTGATGGAAACATTGAACAGAGTTTGTGTCAAGCGAGACCTGCTGGTGAAGTCACAGGCGGGTTTTATTTATTGTTCCACAGCCGTTTTTCCCAATGGCTCCTTACACTGGGAGCTTCGAGGTGCAATCCTGTGTGCAGCGGGATGGGAAGGGCAGAGACAGCTGAGGAGTACAGGTGGTGGGTGAGGTGAGCTTTGCCTGCTTGCTGTGCCCTCAGAGCCATAGGTACCTATTTCACATTCTTTGGGAGCTGCAGAGAGGAAGAAATGCCAGTGATCATTAAATATCATGAGGCAACAGAATAGTTGATGTTTTTTTTCTTTGATAGAGTGACATGTGCTGTAGATACTGATATAATCAATTTGTGAAGGCAGTTTGGGCATCTGGAAGCTTCCCCAGTTGTTTCATCTTATCCTAAGTGAGGGCTTTCCCAGGCTGGGTGGTCTGGGATTAAATATCAAGCAGGGCTAAATAAGCAAGTGAATAATACTGACATGATGACATTCAGGATTCACAACAAAATATATGCCACATGCTTCATTTATAATTGTTCTTGATCATGCAAAAAGCTGTTCTAATCTTTCTCCTAGTGACTTCAGGATGAAGTGATGCAGCTGGTAGAATATGCACAGCTCAAGTCACAGTTTTTAGGAATGTGAGCATGAGGATGGCCTGATTAGTAGAGCAGAGCATCCAACTTGAATGTCATTCCCAGCAGCTCCTGGGGAGAGAAAGTTTTTGGAGTGTTCTCAGTGAAAGGGAGGTTTCCTTGTCTGCCAGGAACCTGATGGTTATTTTTGGCTTTTAGAAGCTTAAAACAAATCCCACTGTAGGAACAAAGGGCTTTTTAGTTGTTTGGGGGTTAAAATTTTATTTTATTTCACATTTTCTTGAGTTGTGCCAAGCTCTGCAGTTGGATTGTGGTCTTCTGACCACGGGCAGTATGGAGGGCACATAAAGTGAAAAACACAAAGAAATGTAAGTTGCTGGTTTTGCTGTAAATGGAAACTGCTGTGGGAATGCTGCAGAAGCTGGTGTTCCCTCCCTTTCATTATCTCTGTAAACTTAAGATAGTTTGTCTTAGGCTATTTTTTGCCCTTCCCATGCTTAATACATTAAGACTTCTCTAATCTCTGAAGCAAAGTGCTTCTAGATTTGACTGCTAATGAGTCTGCTTCTAAAAATCAGGAGTGCAGTGGCAACAAGTCCAAGGAATTCTAAAGGGAAAGCTGGCACATCCTGAGTCACAGAAACCCCAGGAGCAAAAAAAGACCTTGTTCAGCTTAGTTGTTGCTGAGCTGATGGAATGGAATCAAGAGTTATGATTGGCTGTTTTCATGTCCATGTCTAAACTCCATCAGATCTCAGTGTGGAAACACAGGCACTGTGGAGAGCTTTGGGAGCAGTTTAAGGGAAATGTCATACCAACAACCTAATGAGCTCCAGCGACACTGTTCATGGCAACCTCCAAGGCTGAGCTTTTAAATTGCAGCAAATTACTGCAAAACCCCAAGACTTTAGGTAATGGGGTCCACTGTTGTCTGTAAAAGGTAAATTGCCTTTTTCCTAAAAAATAGTAATTTTAAAATGGCAACTTTTCTCAGTATGCAGGAAGATCAGTCTTGAAGTATGAGAAGAATGACAGTAAGAGTTACATAGCAGGGGAGGTCATCTCGCAGGTTCCTTCCAAGTGTTCTTGTACGTACAAATTTTGTTCAACACTTCCATTCATAGTGAAAAGGGTAAGAAATGAGCAGGTCCTCGTAGCAGGTTGCTGCTTAGAAACCTGGTGTCTAGACTGCATTAGGGCTTCTCTTATTTAACACTGAAAGGTTTAGTTGTGTAATAAAAATTGTTTACAAGCTTATTTCAAGTCTTTGAACTTGAAGGAGGTTTGCTGCTGGCAATGAAATTTATAATTGCCCTTTAGATCCATTTTAGGAATTTGTAAGTTTCATCTTGTCCATGAATCCTGTGATAATCCAAGGTGTAGATCCACCTTGGATTTGTGTGTATTTATTACTTTTCTGTTATTGGATTCTTAGATGCTGTGCAAATTAGCCTTTCATAATGTAATCCTCAGTTAACTATACCTGAAAGCGCTGCCCTATGCAAAGGATACTTTTTGAGATGTTTTGGCTGTTTTTTAAGCATTCTTGGTTCACTTGAGCCTCCTGGAAGTAAAAGCTCATTTTTGTTTTTTCAGCTGCAATTGAAATAGTAATTGAACTGAGTTACTAAAATGAAGTAAGTAGAACAACACAACACCACCAGTCCTCTACAATTTCTTAATGCAGAAGAAGCTACTCTGAATTCCTTGGATTCAGATTTAAGGCAAAGTTAATATGAAAACTTGGACATCCTGGTGTGATTTCAAGCGCATCACAGGCACATGGTTGTAATTTAAATTGGAAAAGACTTGAAGAGCTTAAGTGTTCAAAGGAGCTGATTTGAAGCACAGAATTTATTTTAGAAATCCGTTTCCTTTTTTTAACCCTAACAATCTTCATCAGAATCCTGGAATAAGGCCTTTGGATTCTGCAGGGTCACCATGCCTGGCTTGACCACTGTGTGATGTGTACCCTTCACTGCCACTACTTTCATGTCCTTGGGTCCTCACAGATGTGACTGAGCATGCAGCTGACAGGGCCCTGTCCTTGGGAGTGTGTGACATCCACAGTTCAGGCTCAGATTCTGCTGCCTTGTTTATCTTCTAATTCTTTTTTTTTCCCCGTTTCAGCTGTGTTTTGCCTGTACCACTTATTTTCTTCACTCAAAAGAGGAAATAAGAGAGAAGTACTGTAGGATGGTTCTCAAAAATCTGTGAATTCTCAGGGTTTATCCCAGGGCTGTTGCTTGGGGAATCTTACAGCCAGTTTTCACAGTAGTGAAACCTGCTGTAGTTGACCCCAGGAGGCATTAGCCAACGCTGTTTAATATCCCTTCCTTGCTGTTCCTGATCTAGGTTCCAGCAAAATCAGGTTGGTCAGACCTAATGCTTTTTATTTTATTAAATTGTTAAATATGACTATATTTTTGTGTGCTTTATTTAATTCAAGTAATCAGTGAGTATCTGGGTTGAAAAAAAAAAAAAGAAACTCCCCCAGCAGAAAGTGACCACTGCAGAAGGTGGAGTTTAATATTGGCGGCACCATGTGAATTTGTTTACTTCCTTAGATATTTCTTCAGGAAATGTCCTTATAAACATCATTCCCATGTGCAGGCTGGAGCCAAACAACTCATATTTTTAACCAGTAATTCAGTTCTGTAAAGAGAATGGTTTCTCTGGAAGAGGTTTAGCTGAGAGAATTTCCTCATCTGTCAAGGCTGAAGGCAAATGGGATTATGTGTGTTTATTTTTTTTCCCCTCTGTCTGTATTTTAAAACCAAAACTGTTGGTGCTTATTTTGGATATAGATGATTTGCAATTGGATTTGGGAATTGAAAAATCAATGCTGCCAATCCAAGATAAGTAAGATGCCTTTGTTTTGGAGGTTAAGGGAATAAGCCCATTTACCTTGGTGTTAAATAAAAATTGCCTAAATTTGCTGTTAGTGTCTTTGGGTCAACTGAAGAGAATCCATGGCTGCCTAGATAGACATTGTGTGTTTTTTCCCGAAATGCTGTGCTTCTGGTTTCTTGGTGGTGTGGCTCTGTAGGTGACCCAACTGAAATGACATCCTGAAGATGTGTGCTGTCCGTAGAGCTTCTGCACCTGTGTGAGACCTCTTTTGTCATGTCCATAACTTTGGATCTACTGAGTAACAAAATTGTTGGTGAGGAAGGACGAATGCTGGCAAATGGTTTGGGTAAGGTCATTGAGATGACGTGTGTACTTAGGGGAAAAGTCTTCCTTAACATGAAGTTGGCAGTGAATATCAGTGTTCTTGGTGGTACTCTGGGAATGCTGGTGACCTCCATCCAGTCATTGTGCAGTGTCCACAGGAATTCTGGAGAAAAAAAATCCATTGTTGACCAATGAAGGGCAGCATTTCCTGTGTGTTTGCACTAAGCAGTGCTTTGTGTTAGTCGGTACTGGGAGAGGTTATCTCAGTATTCCAGATGTTTTTCAGCTGGGTTATCCCCCATAGGCCGTCCTAAGCTCATGACTGTGCAAAGAGCTAAAGCCACATGGAGGTATTACTTAACTCTTGTGTCACCTTGTTTTCACATGAGGTAATAGTCGTACACCAGCCTAAAAATTGGCCACAAAGCCAAGCGTGTCTTTAATACATCCTTGTTTGTGCTTGCAGTGTTTTCTTTTAGGCTGCGTGTTGTCATTAGGATGATACTGTTGGCATTACTCAAAGCAGTTTTTGACAAATTCAAATTACTGGTGTTTGATGTACAGGAGTCATTCCTCTTCTGTCTTTTACCTGCATCCTCAAATTCCTGGAGCATAATGGTATATTCTAGGAAATGAGCTGAAGTAAACCTTTATGTTATGTTTTTCCCTGCCCCACCCCAATATCTTACAGTCATCAAGAGTGGATAATAAGCAGCTTCTCAGAGCTAGAAAGATGTTGGAACATTAAGAAATATGATGAAATATTGCTATTTACAATATGAGGTTGGGATTTTGGCTTCCATTCTCCTCAAGTTCAACTTGAAACAATCAAAAAGGGTCTAGATTCTTTATTTTTTAGGTGCAAACTGAAGACATTTTGCACTCAGTAATACAAATTCAAACTGCTGCTAAGGGGTCTGCCTCCTATTTGGTCTAGGATTTGCTTTCCCTTGTGCTGATGTACAAGGAATGGTTCTTTCTGGGTCTGTACCTCCATGCAGGAGCAATTTTGGGGACTGCAATCCCAGCAGAAGGGGAGTATCTGAAATCCCCCCTGTCTCATGCAAGGGAGGATTCAGAAATAAGAGGAGGAAGATCACTCTTACCTTCCCAGCTGTACCTCCCATTTCTTCCCACACATAAGAAAAAACTAAACACTTGAAGGAGAAGCTGAAGCTCCCTTGTGCATCTGTGTCTGGCAGGTGACTCACGTGTTTTCCTGTCCTGGAGCTCTCCCATTTCCAGACTTCAGGTATTCTTGCCATTTGTTCAGTCTTGTCCTGAAATGCTTTGCCAGTGGAATTTTCCTCTTGATGCTGTTCTGCAGGTGTGAATTGTTCTCCTCCACAGAATGGGGAACAATGCTTTAATGAAGTTGAAATGTTCAAGTCATGATGTGACTTGGTTTTTTTCCTCAAGTGCTCAGTGCTGTTCAGCCCCTGCATCAGCGTGGGTACTAATCCCACTGAAGTTGGGGGAGTTGGGCTTGCAGGAAGGGAAAAAAGAAAAAAGGCGTTCAGTGCTCCTCCCAGCCACTTGGGAAATGATGTTGTTGAAAAAAAAAAAAACCTCAGTAAGAGAAAAAACACATTTCCAGTTGATCAGTTCCTGGATCCAGTTTGTCAGGCACAAGACCTTGTGCTGACACAGCAGAGAGCAGGAACTCAGGCAGGGAGGAGGATGAGCACTGCCTCTTTTGGTGGGATAATTCATTTAAATCCTTGTCACAGAAACCATTTGCATTGTTTCTGAGGACTCCAGTTGGTAAAAATGGTGCAGATCAGTGAGAATTCTTGTCTTTAAGGGCAAACAAGTCCTCTTGACACTTCCTCTGGATCTTCTGCTTGGAAGTGACAGATAAATCACACAGAATTTTTTTCTTTTTCTTTTTGTGTAGTTTAAAAACTTAGAGCTTCTTCAGATAAAATCAGCACTGACTTGTCTCTGGTATTTGTTCAAGTTCTTGAAAGCAATGTATTCAGGATAAGAAGAAAGAGAGGAATTAAGCAGGATTTTATTAAAATACTGCAGTCTTTTGGTTTATCACCATCACTTTTGTGTCACTTAGTGCAGTGCAGCAAAGGAGTCACTTGGAGACTGACTAAAAAAGTCACAATTGTGATCGGAATCATAACACAAAAAATCAAGTTGATTTAAAGGAAAAAGTGCTTTGAATGCTACAGTCTGCTCCATGGATGAACATATGCCTTCTGTCCATCTCTGTCACTAGCAGAAGTGAAAGTTGGCATAACAGCATGCTGGTATTTTTGTGGAGAATCAGCTTGATCAAAGAATTCCTCAGGGATAAATACAGTGGCCAACTTTCTGTGCTGAACTTCAGAAAAGGGCTTTTCTGGAGCTTGCATTAGGGGGGAAGTTCTGTGTGAAATCACTTTCTAAATGCACTTGTGTCTTCAAGCTGAGAAAATTTACTAGTATCTGTAGGCTGAGGTGGATTTTAGAAATGTGCTAGTTACCTGCACCACGGCTGGGTTCTGCAGAAATACTTAGGTTAGGGAATGGCCTGGTATGATGGGTTGACTTAACAGCTTCCCTCTGCCCAGAGTGAGGAATGTCTCTCTCTGTGCCCTCTGGAGCTGAGCACTGATGGCACAGCTGTGCCAGTGGCCTTGTCTGTTATCAAAGTTGATATGGATGCTGATTCCTCCTGTACTTTGGAGCTCTTGTGCTGTTCAGTTACATCAGAGTATGGCCAAAACCTGAGTTAGACCTAGAAAAATCTTACAAGAATAATAATAATAATTTACTGGTTTGGAAGAAATGGGTGAAGTAGTGACACCCAATAAGTACTTGTTTGAGTGAATTAGATTTGAAGTAAGGCTACCAGTAGAACTCTCAAAGAACTTTATTTTTTTAAAAAAATTATATTAAAAATTGCTGAAGTGTTTTCAGAAAGGCAGATGTCTTCAATGGTGGCTTTCATTGTAATCCAGACTTGGCTATTACAGAGCACACAGCCTTTCCAAAAACCATTGGAATACTTGTTAATAGAAATAACTCAAGCAGTTGGTTTCATAACAAAACTATTGTCCATCCAGTCCAGAAGATACTTAGTTTTTTAAAAAACTTTTTGTCAGCTTCCCCAGCATTTATTAAACTTGGTCATAGTAAAATAATTCTTGTCAGGCTCTGTGTGTATGCTGTGATTTAAATGTGGTGGAGGGGAAGGAGGTTCTTCTGTGGTAGGGGTATGTTGGGTTGGCAGGGGACTTCAGCTTGCCTGCTAGGGCAGTGAGGGGTTCAGCCATGAGGGATGTGGTGAGGGCTTTGAGGAGGGTTTCAGTTTTTTTTTTTTTTTGCTTTGGACTCTTGGATCCCCTTAGGGTTAATCTTGGGCTAGAGTCAGGCTCTTACTGTGAGCACATCTTGAATTGAGGGCAGGTGTTTGCGAGTTCAGGGTTGTATCTTCTGGTAATGTGAGATAAACTGAATCTGTGATTTTATTTCTGGAGGCCCAGCAAAGAGGAGATGGGGAACAGGAGGTACTGAACTCCAGTGTTCAGCTAGAAGTGTTTCTGTCTGGCAATTGGTCCAGCTACACTGGTAGCAAATGCTGGGAGTTGTGCTGTGTGGTCCTCAGTCTGTCCTGATCTTCCAGGTAAGCTCAGATGGAAAAGGAAATAAACAACCATATTAAATGAAAACTGAGATCACATTAGTGTCTCATTTTCTATTCAGTTTATGTATTTTTCTTTCTTCAGCCTTATGCCGTTTGTTCTGTTAAATTCCAGGCTTGATATTGCTGTCACTGAATGGATTAGATTTTCCAGCCATTTTAGTCTATGAATTTGAAGATGCCAGCTGAGTAACTCTGATTATTGAGAGCTCTGCAAAAGAAAGAAACATCAAATACATTGTTATGGTTTCTGCTTTTGGAATAGGTTTCAAAATCTGGTATTAACCCAGTCCAAATTCATGATGAACAGCCTGAACATAGAGCTGTTAGACAACCATCCTGTTCACAGCCAGGAAAAGGAAGACAGGGACATCTCAATCCAGCAGTCCTGGATTAGAATTTGATGTGAGAATACTTGATATAATATTCACTCAATTAGAATTTATGTGTAGAAGTAAATGCTAGATGAGGCCACTTAAAAAGGAGTAGGAGGCTTTGTCCTGAGTAATGGCTTTTCATGGTTTGAGGTTTCCTAATTCATGGCAGGGAACATGTCTGCACTTAAAAACTTTTTGAGAACTTGCACTCAAATTTTCATGTTCTGATGTGGAGGTATCTTGGATTAGTACCTGCCTTAGGATTTGAGAGGTGTTAGCATGAATGTTGTTGGACTGTACATGCTGCTTCGTTACACACACCTTTTCTGTCACCACTGTTTCACACATGGAATGAGAAAGGCATAGAAGTTCATTTGTTTGAAGAAGGGTCTTCCATGTCCCAAGTTGTGTTTTCTAAACACGTCCCTCATTTAACTTGTGTTTTTCCTAAAACCAGGGTTCTTCAGTGTATTCAAAGTCCTCGGCCTACAGACTTGGAGCATTGTATTACCCAGTGAAAACGTACTGGGTTTACTCTGTGGATAATTTAAAGGAAGATCTCTAATAGAAAGCTCCCCTTAGACAAAAATGTCCACCAGTAATCTTGGATTTCTGCCAAAAAACCTTTTTAAAATGCTCATGTGATTTTTGTCTCCCTTTTTCATCTCTTGTCAGGTACATTTGGATTTGTGCTGGGCAGTTCCTCCATAGCAAAATCATAGAAGCTATCATCTCATGGTTGTTTTTTAGTGATGCTGTAGTTCAGTTCATCTTCAGAGCAGTGCTGTGGATGAGTAAATATACTTTTTCCTCCTTTTTCCATGCTTAGGTTTGACTTAGGGAACTGAAATGCAGAAGAATTGGTTGGTGTAAGCACTGACCAGGGCAGAAGGGTCCTGGCTGATGAGCAGGGTTTGTCTCTCTGTGCCAGCATGCTGCTTGCTTGCTGGGCTGTAAAACTCTGCTCAGGTGTCAGATGTATTTAGGCAGAGATAAATGAGGACTTTATTCAGAAATGTTTTTATAGTGTGCCTCTGGCTTCTGTCTCAAGATGGATGGTGTAACAACAAGAGGCTGCTGATCAAGTGAAGATGAGCTCACAAATCTTGACCAGACAGAGCTTGTTTTTGATATTCCCTGTCTTCAGGTTCCTGGGAAAAGTGCTGTAAACTGAGTGCTTTTTGGTTGAGCTTATATGATCTGGTTGGTTTGTATTTCTGTTAACTTCCTGGCATGATGGTACTAAGTCTTAATTCAGTTGTGGAATTAATCACCTTTTTTTTTACTGACCCTTGAATGAAATGGTAATGCAGCTGGAATGCTGACATTCCTAATTGCCCAGCTATTACTGGGAGGAGGTCTCCACCTCTTTGAGAAGGCTTCTCTGGGCATGGAGTTCTTACATTCCCTGATGCCACCACATCCTGCCAGTTCATGCAAGCTGCCAAGTCAGCTTCCACAGCACAGTGCTTCTGTTTAGGGAGAGCACATTGGAGGAGGGCTTCGTGAAGATAATTGTGGAAGTTACTCCATCAGACAGGTCATAACTATCCTAGTCCCTCAACACTCAGTCTTGAAACCTTTTCTATGTATGTAGTCTTTTAAATGGACGTAAAAAACCTCGGGATGTGTTAATTGCAGTGCTTTCAAAGGTAGTTAAGTCACCTTTTCCAGATTCTGGTTTCCTGGAGCTGTGGGAAACCTAGATCTCATGGATAGCATACCTAGATCTTACGGATAGCATAAGGAAAAGATTCCATCCTTTGTAGCTTTGTCCCTTGACTGAAAAGAGTGACACTAACTGAACAGAAAACACTGAATGTGTCAGAAGGGTCTGGAATGCCTTGCTGCTGCCCTAGGCTAAGGGAAGAATAGGCTGGAGAGAAATGAAAGATCTGTCTTGGCAGAAAACTTAGTTTCTGAGTGGGAAACCGTCTTGGATGGTCAAAAAAAGTTGTTACATGGTTGTTGGAGAAGAAAAATATGTGGCTTGGTTATCAAAGTTTCCTTGTCTGTGGGCGATAATGGAGCTTAATCAAGAGGGGTGTGATAATGAGAATGGGCGGCAACGATCATCTTGTGACTGTAAAACTCACGTGAAGGCTCCACTGTAGCTTTTGGCAGGAAAGTCTGAAATGCTCAGAGAGAGGCATTGAATTATAATGCTGAGGGAATAAAAAAATCAGAATAAAATTATGTCTTCAGTATTTATCAGGTTGAAGCCCATCATCCCTGCACATCCCCACCTCAATAATGGAAATGGAAGGAAGAAGGTAGGTTTCTTTTAGTTGGAATTCACTGAAGCACCTGCCTGAAGGATGCTGGAAATTTAGCCAGGCTGACACCTGCAGAGCTGTGATTGCTTTAAGAAGTGAAGTAAAAGAAACCAATACACAATGTGGAAGTAGAAAAAAACAGATGGGGTCGTGATTTCAGGTGGTGCCTGAGGTTTGGGTTTGGACTGACTTGTTTTTATGTAACCACTGAGGATCTAGAAGTAGGAGTTGGGTGAATCTGTCTGGAGGGAGGACCTGAAACAGTAGGTTTAAAACTCATTTTGTTTTGTATTGACATAGAACTAAGTGACATTAAAAATTGCACCAAGTGGTGACTGATGCCACCTGCCCCAAAACAGAGATGATGCTTTTGGGGTATAACAAGAAGAAGTAGCAGAGAGGAACGTTTTTAGTGTCTTGGTGGTTATACTGATATGATGGAGAGCTGCAAGTTATATAGGCTGTAGTTCCTAATGAAGGTTGATAAATCCTAGTGCATTTATCTGGAGCCTTAGGGGTATCTGTTTGGGGAAACATTCAGTTCTGGCTTAGTTGTAAAGGGGTTTGAAAAATCATTTTTATTCCAAGAGCAGATATGAGGAACTGGGGTCAGTCCAGCAAAATGAACTAAGGTGGGATTATCATCACTCTAAAAATGGAAGAACCAACACAAGTTTGAAGCAGCCCTTGAGAAATCTGTGTTATTTCTAATTAATGTGAAATGCCCACCTTGTGTGTGTAAGTGTATCTTGTTTGGATTTTTCATTGTGATAGGTACCTTAGTTCCCAAGGTATTCTGTGTGACTGTGGTGGGGGTTTTGCCTCCTGGCACTCTAGCAGATAATCAGAATGTCACAAAATTTGTACTGAAAACCCACTCTGGTTTTTGGTCCTAATTTTCTCAGGAACTTTAGGATTCTGTGTGACTGTGTACTACTTCTGGAAAGGAAAATACTTTGTAATGCCTGCTAAAGGGTATAACTGATAATTGGTACTGTATTGAGGACCTGTCTTCAACTCTCATTTTTTTCTTCTCAGAATGATTTGGGTTTTTTTAGTAATTAATGCACCTCATGATTTTGCTGAATAAGGTGTTAGTAGCTGCATGGGACAGGGTTTAAACAGCCCAACCTTGACACTGTGCTCTGAAAACACACCAAAAAAAGTGTGTTTATATGCTTTGGGACAGTTGGTGACCAGTACTGCTCGATCAGCTGTAACTAGATAACAATGTGCTTTTGTGATATAAGAGTGGGAATTGTCTGATCAATTGTTCAATGCTCACATTTCTGGGTGCCAGAATCTGTCTCAGATCAATGGTTGAAATGCTTGTGCTTCAGGGTGATGTGATGCCAGTTCTAAATTGGTGGTGGCTTGCGTGGTACCAGGAGGTTGGAAAGGAGGATCTTCCTAAAAACTTCCTGCGAGCTCTTGAGCGTGCACAGCTCTGCACGAACAGCCAGGTTCTTGTGGAGGTTTTTACTCTCCCCTTGGTCATTTCCATGTAGTTCCCAGTGCTGTATGGGGAGCACACTGTGGAGCAAACCAGCCTAGATGTATACCCATCCCTAGCTTTGTTTTTCTCAGAACACTCTCAGGATTCCCCTTGGCTTAACGCACTTCATGGGGCTTGGACCACGACTTTGTTCCCCGTTTTTAACTCTGTCTCCTCAAGCTGCACTTCAGATGTTTTCTCTCCCACCTTCTGTGGGGGAACAGAACTGTGGGTGTTTTAGGCTCACAGAGTGGAAGGGATGGATGGACACAGCTCACACAGCTGTGTGGTTTTAGGGTACCTCTTGGTCAGGAGAACAGGCTGATTTTTAGTAGTTGGTGGTGATAAATGAGGGTACTGAGTGGATCATGCCCTTCAGCATAAGGCTAAATAAAGATCGTTAGCTTTCAGGTAGGAGCTGAGATGTTTTGAAGAGATAATGTGTTCTATCTTTCCTAATCAAGCACTTCAGGTAATTCCTAGAGCTGGACTTGAAAGCGAGGATGAAATGGGTTTGTGTTTACCTCTGCGGAATTAAAGATCTATTTCCTGACCAGTGTGTAAAACCCAAAATCACACAGTAGAAATACAAAAGAAATTCATCACAAGGGTCTATATTTTTTTGTTGTTTTTACCTCAAAATGTTTTGGTTTTTTTTTTTTTATTTATATTTCTGGAACACAATGGAAGCATTTGTTAAAGCCTTTACTTTACACCACTATGAGATCTTCAGTAAAACATCAAGAGTTAGGGATGGGCTTTTTGGAGTTCAGTATTCCATACTGTAAATATTTTTGAAGTCTGAAAGAAAGTCTGAGATCTCATTTTTTAAACAAGTGCTTCTTTCTAAGGCAGCATTGTAAAGCTGCCAATTAAGGTGGGCCAGGGGAGAAGGAAGAAGGATTGGGTATTGAGGTTTTGAGAGTGAAATTTGGAATGTTTTGTTTGCTGTCTTCGAACAAATGTTGAGGGTGACTTGCTTTCAGTGCCGGGAAGATTTTTTCACTGCCCTCAGGGCTCACACATAGAGTCCTCTCATGATGTAAGGGGAGCTCTGAATTGTTCTTTGGGTTAGGGTTTGTAACTGAAGTGATGCTGTTGCAGACGGGGCTCTGCAGTTTCCCAAGCAGAAAGGGAAATTGTCCAGCTCTGAAGGTGATTGTGTTCCTCCTTCTCCTGAAAATCTGGTGCTTCATTTGCGGATCTGGGGGAGACGAGACAGTTCAATTTGCCCTGTGTGGAGCAGAGGGCTGCTTTTGTTCCTGTGTAATGCTGCCTTTGAATTTGAAAATGTTTTCAGTGGTGTCATGTGTGAAGTATCTCTAGCTCAGTGCTAAGTTGTGTGCTTTAAGCTTTTTTTTTTCTTTTTCTTTTTTTTTTTTATTTTTGGTGCGATATAAGGTATCTGTTAATGCTTTCTGAGGCTCAGAAGACTGAATAGCTTGTCTTTTGAAACATGAGTGTTATGTGGGAGGTGGTGGCTGGTTTTTTCCTTTTATATATGTATATACACACACACACAAAGAAATCCTTCAAGCTGTCAGAGACAGCTTTGTACTTGGGCTAATGTTTGTGCATTATTGCTGGATTTCATGTACTCGGGAATAGTTGCAAGGGGCTGCTGGGGATGTTAGAAATGCCACCCTAAAAGCATGACTCCAGAGGAACAGAGGAATATTGTTCTGTGGTTCTTCCTTGAGCTAATTCTTGTAAAACTGTCAAATCTGGGATGTTCCCTAAAGTGGAAAAACAGTGGAAAAATGGACAGCCCAGGCAGGTGTTGAGTTTGTTTGAAATAAGGCACTTTGTCATAGGTGAGTAGGATGTAGTTCCCATTTTTGGTGGTTAAATGTCATTTTTGAATGGAAGAATGCAGCTATGCCAAAAATTTATAATGATCAACTGGAATTTCTCTTTGTGATATTACTAGCCAATCTGGCCGGCTTTTTAAATCCAGGTAAGAATATTCTTGCTGTTAAGTGAGTGTTTTAGACAATTAGTATTTTTTGGAAAAGATAGTTAAACTAAATTATTACCATGAGTATTTCTTCAAGTAAAAACATGAATTTAATTCCTTTGGCCGTTGGACTCCTTTGTGCTCTGCTGAAATGACATCATGAGAGAGGAGATTTTTGGGGGCTTCACAAGATTTATTATGCTGGATGTTTTGAACTGGAAAATGAGTTGTTTTTGAGAGCCGCAGATATGATTGCTCAGTGATTTTGACCTGCTGCGTACAGAATTGGTATCACTGTCACCTAGCGTTATGGAATATGTAAGATACCAACTTTTGGTCCATTTGATGTTTTGGGTTAAGCAGAGAAGTGTGTAGGTAAGAAGTAGGTACTCATCTTGGTGGGGAGATGATGATGTTTCTCAGAGCTGCATTGTGGAGACCTTGCTCCATGCGGTCAGCACCTTTTCCTACCGGTGTCATACATAGCCTGTTGCTGGAATTCCAGCCCCCCGGGAGCTGGGTGGAGGAGGGAGGGATGAAGGCAGCTGATGGAGCAGCCTTTGGAAGAGCTTCGGGAGGTTTTGGTGTAATGGGCAGACAGGTCATAACATAGAAACAAACGTGGCATGGCACGGACCTGCCTCATCTGGGGCTGGGGTTGGGGAAGGAGGTGAAGTGATCTACGGGACACGGAAAAAGGAGCTGGTTCTGCTCGGGCTTTTTTCCTTTAATTCTTCCGTGTTTCCATCGCGGGCGGGCGTTGGGCAGCGGCGCGCAGCCCCCCCTCCGCTCGCGGTGGTAGGCGCCGGGCGCGCACGGGGTGGAACGGTCCATTTCCTGTTCCCGTGCCGCCGGCGGGGGGGGGCCCGGCCGTGAGGGAGGGGGCGGCGGGGCATGGCGGCGGCGCGGTGAGGCGGGGCGCGGGCGGCCGCGATGGAGGCGTACGTGCTGGAGGACATCCTGGAGGTACGGCCGGGGCACGAACAAAGGGGGCCGCGGGATCGCGGGGGGGTCGCGGGGCCGTCGCCCCCCGGCCTCGGCCGTTGGGGCTGCGGCGCTCGGTGGGGCCCGGGCGAGCGGGGCCGGGCAGCGGCGCTGCCCCCGCGCCGGGAGGGGTGCGGGACGTGCCCCCCTGGGGGTGACATTGCGGTCACATTACCGGGGATTTCAGCCACTGCCTGCCATAACTCGCTCTCTTTTAATCTTTGTTGCCAGTGTTCCTGTTTCATAGAATCGTGGAATCACAGAATGGCTTGGGTTGGAAGGGACTCTGAAGATGATCTTATTCCAGCCCTGTGCTATGGGCAGGGGCACCTTCCTCTATCCCAAGCTGCCCCAAGCTCCATCCAGCCCGGCCTTGGACACTTCCAGGGATGGGGCAGGAATAGCTTCTCTGGGCAATCTGTGACAGGGCCTCAGCACCCTCACAGGGAAGGATTTCTTCCTGATATCTAAATCTTCTCGCAGGCAATTTCAACCCATTCCCCCTTGTCCTGTCACTACACACTCTTGTGAGTAGTGTCTCCTCCTTTTTCCTGCAAGTTCCTTTCAGGTGCTGGAAGGCCACAATTGGGTCACCCTGAAGCCTTTTTTACTCCAAGCTGAACAATCCCAATTCTCTCAGCCTTTCTTCATAGCAAAGGGGCTCCATCCCTCTGATCACCTTGGTGGCCTCCTTTGGAGTCTCTCCAGCAGCTCCATGTCCTTCCTGTGCTGGGGACCCCAGAGCTGGAGGCAGGACTCGAGGTGGGGTCTCAGCAGAGGAGAGAGGCACGTTTGTTGCAGTATGTAATTTTTCCTACTGCATTTCTAGTTGTATAAATGTAGCCTGTTCTTGCTTCCTCTACAGGAGTAGGTCTCGCTCTGCAGCAGTAATTTATTATGAAATAAATGACATTATCTCTTCCTGTGAGGGTAGACTGGAAGTAACCTTTCAGCCAAATGGAGAGGCCTGCCAAGAAGTCATAGAGTGAAACAGGTCTCTATTACAGATTATATTTGCTGTAATAGTTCAAGGAAATGTTCCCTGGCCCAGGTTGCCCAGAGAAGATGTGGCTGCCCCATCCCTGGGAGTCTCCAAGGCCAGGCTGGACAGGGCCTGGAGCAACCTGGGATGGTGGAAGGTGTCCCTGCCCACAGTAGGGGCTGGAGTGAGATGAGCTTCCTAACCATTTTATTAAATACCCTTTTCTTGTTCCTGTGGTTTTTCAGGTTTTGCAAGCAAAAACACTGCCAGATGACATGTCAGAATATTTGCATACATTCTTTATTGTAACGAGAAGCTGCAGCCTTATTAGCTGCTGTCAGAATTCTGACAAAATAATGCTTCCACCAGTGCTTGTCCTGTAGGCTTTTTCCTGTAGTAGCCACACTTAGGTTACCCTGAAATTTTTGATTAATAGGAATACTTGCTGTTAACTTCTGTGTGGACTTTGGAACTGCTTAACATAATTACATCCAGAATATTAACTCAGCTGTTCACTTTGTGCTGAATAAACTGGCACAGGTGTATGAGCAAGACATTTTCACCAGTATCTCTATGTGTGGCTGGGTTTGTGTGGGGAGGTCGGAAGAGCAATCGTGAACTGGTCTTTGTGCTATCAAATAAATATTTCAGTTTTTTGCATACTGAAAGCTTTTTTTTCTTTTTTGTTCTGTATTTTAACCACAGTTGCCATATGTAGCTTCATAGTATGTAAATTAATAATGTACATGGTGCTTATCAATAGTCCAGTTTGGAAGGGCACTGGGAAATTAATTTTTTCAGTATAACAGAATTTGGACTTGTGTGAAATGAGCAATTACATCTTGCTTCTCAGTGGGATGTGGTGGCTTTTCTTCTGATAATTTTGTCACACATTCAGTTCCTGTTCTCAACACCAGCTGGATCCAGGTGAAAAGCATCCTTAGGAATCAGACATGGCTTGTCTGCCTTTAGATGTGTGTGAAGTACGGCTGAGTCCATTGATGGGGTTTCTGAGGTCCTCTGGTAGCAGTGCAACCTATTTGTGATTTCTTCACACATCACCAGAAGCCATGTCCAGAAGTACAGTTTATAGTTCCTTCCAAACTTGTTTCTGTTGTAACTTGGAACAGTCTGTTTACAGTGAGTGTGTTATTTTCCCATTTCAGGGCTTTTTTTTTTTCTCTCATGGAACAGTTTCTGGTGCTCATTCAAAGGCAGCAGTGTGGAGATGGAGAGAACTGCTCTTGCTTGGGCAGCAGATCTGTCATCTCTGTTGTTCTGAAAATAATTGGTACTGCTTAGTATTTAGTTAAATTTGAAGTGATCGTCAGACCTTGCCTCTTCATAAAATCATCAAGAACGTTTTCCCTCTAAGCTGCTTATAATTTAAAACCAGAAAAAAAGGTGTTTTCTGTAGTGTGCTCGTTATGTTCAGTTGCCAAAGAGACCGAGGTTCAGATGGTGTTAGAGGTCCTTACTGCAAAGGCTGCTTCTGGGGCCAAAATCACTTCTGAATGCTAAAACACAGACAAGGCTTCAGCAAATGTAATGCTGCTGCAGGCAGACATGGCTGTCAGCCCAGAGGATTTCACACCGTGTCCTGGCTGCCCTGTGCTCAGGCCACCTTCGAAGAAGGTGCAGAAGTGGAGCTGGCTTTGCTACTTTGAGCTGAAGACCAGCATTGTCTTGGCTCTGTCTCTTGAATCTGGCATTGTGTGGGGGTTCAGGTGAATAAAATGCCAGCACTTTGTGTGGGGTTTAGCTGCAGTTAGCTGCTGATCACTTGGATCTTTTGGTCCTGTATCCTGACCATGTATATTTGTGGATGTGTGACTTGACTGACACACGGCTTTTTGTGTTGGTTGAAGCTTGCAGGTTTTGGCTTGCAGGTGCCAGGGAAGGAGTAATTACGTTACAAGACACCTTAGTATGGTGTAGAGCTGTAGCTGTGTTTTTGGTGCTTGAGTTAATCAAGATGAGCGCTCTGTTGGGCGGGAGAACAGGAGGTAAATTCAGTGCTGACAGTTGAGGGTGTGGTCTGTGTTGCACGCTGATCTTGGGCTCATAGCTCAGAAATCCACTTAGGAAGCCTACGACAGTGAAGGGGTGAATTTATGTTCCCTGTGTTGATTTGAGGCTTTCCAAGGGCAGCAGCCATGTGCTCCGACCTTCAGGTTCTTTGAAAGCTCATTTGTGCTTGGCTTTAGGGAGACAGGCTGGGTCTAGCACAGGCCTACACATGGCACTTCCTTTATTTCCTTACTTAGTGCTTTTATGTCCTTCAGCTTTCTAGCTTAAGGTAGCTATCTTCTACATGCCTTGAACTGAAATTAAAAATCACTGTGAAAAACATGTTGTTATTGTGATATTGGGAGTATTTCCTGACTGCAGAAGGGGTTTTTTTGTTTGATTTCCTACTGGAGTCGTGGGGATAATTTAATAATGCCCAAGATACTGCTTTGCATGTGGCTGCCAGTGGTGTAGGTGAGATTATGTGAAAGGATTCGGTGTTACACCTTGGATTGTCTATCTGAACCACAGTGAGGACAGCAGAGCATAGTTCAGGTGGTGACCACAAGATTTACACAGAGCACAGACTGCCCTGCGTGAGCACACAGGTGCTCCATGAAACACTGGTGGAAGGGGGAGCAAACATTGAGTACCAGAGTCGTGTCTACACTGCACGTTCAGAGGTCAGGGAGGCCTCTGCAATGCAATTTATTTTTTCCTTACAGACCAAGTCTTTTAATATTTATAAACTTTGTAGTCTCTTGGTCTGAAGATTAAAATCAGCATTATATTACAGTGTTGGGGCATTAGTAGCTTTCCCATGTTCCAGCTCTTAAACAGGCTAATCCTTTCCCTGCTTTCTTTCTCACAGTTTCTCTTAGTAATCTTGTCTGGTTTGCTTTTTACCTATTTTCTTGTCTTTAAAAAGAGTTTGCCCATATGAAGTTGGTGTTGGCTGCTGTGTGCTCCAGTATTTCCTGGTGATTTCAATCATAGAATATCCTGAGTTGAACAGGACTCACAGAGTTCCATGGAAGTCAAACTCCCCTCTGAAGTCCAGCTCAAAATCCAGCTGAGTTGTTGCAGTTGTTCAGAGGTTGTTGGGACAGCCTCTCTATGCCTTATTTGCAAGTAAGGTGGAGCCCTGCTGTAGTATCCCTTTCATTGAGGTACCATTACTAAGTCTGGGGCCACATCTAGTCCCAGCCCCAGGAGATGAATATTGGAAGTTGATGTTCCCGTGTCAAAGGTTGTTCTATGAGGAGGAGAAGCAGCAATCCTCCCACAAACAGTGCAGCACTGAGGCACCCACGTGGCAACGGGAGAAAACTTCCTGGGAGAAGGTTTGGGTGGTTCCCAAGGGCTCCTTCGGTGTCCAGTGCTTTCTGACAAACCATGGCAAGGTGATTGCCTTGGAACTGCTCTCTGCTTCCTACTGCCTCCTCTGCCTGTTTTTCCTGTGACGAGAGGCAAGGGACTTGGAACAAGCCTGTGTTGAATCTCCCTAGAAAAGCAGAAACTCTCTTGGATTTCTGTGACTTTTCTTACTGTTGTGCAGAGAAGGGAGCTAGTTCTAGGTCCCTTTGTGTGACAGATGGGACAGAAAATATCATAGATAAAATTCCTCTGAGTCTTAACCTGTTTCTTCCTGATTTGCAGGAAGAGGTAGCAGACTTAGTGGCATAATTTGAAGCCATTCTTGTTGGTTATGCTTTATTGCTGTATGCAGTAACAGTAATATGAAAATTCAATTATTGTGTGAGAAACCTCTAAGTAACTGAATTCATATTGGATAACTGTGTTTAAAAGGTCAGTGGTCTGCCAGTGAGGGTCTTAATAGCTGGGAAGTCTTAGCCAAGGACATGACCAGCAGGTGGGATCAGTTGATCAGCAAAGGTGTCTTTGGACCCAGGCTCTTCATCTTTTAAACTCTTGGTTCAAATGAAGTCCTTAATCAGAAAACAGTGAGAGAATTGAGAGGGATATTTCAGACTGATGGATTTATTTAGTTCTTTTCTTTTTTCTCCCATTCCTTCATATATCT
The DNA here is from genome assembly GCA_003676055.1 of Chloebia gouldiae. Lineage (NCBI taxonomy): Eukaryota > Metazoa > Chordata > Aves > Passeriformes > Passeridae > Chloebia > Chloebia gouldiae. The sequence continues at coordinate 1,970,074 of QUSF01000069.1, read as the reverse complement.
TTAAATGTTCATAGAAATGTTTCCACAGCGGAGGTAGTTGTTATTTTTTTCTGCATATGCCTGAAATCTCTTCAGATCTTTGCCTCCCTGGAATTTGCTGGCTGTGTTGACTGATAGGAAGTCACATGCTCTAAAGCTGAAACCCACACTCCAAACAACCTGTTGCACTGCCTTGGCATCAGAATCCTGCAAGAAGGAAATCCAGGGAAATGTCTGGTATAAATAGTGATTATCTGTCACTTAATGGCCATGTAAATATGGAATAAATAAGATTAAATATCTTCATATTTATGTGATATGAGCAGATGTGATGGGAAGCATTAAGGAGAGAGTAGAAATGAAAATTGTGTTGACTGCAAGGAAATTGGCGTGTGATGTTTATATCTAACATGGGACGCAAACATTGAAAAGCAAAGGCTCCACTTAAACTTCCTGTCTGTGCCCTTAAACATTGATTTACTTTTTTTAAATAGAACCTCTTTTCAATAAGATGGGAAAAACAGATATATTTGGACTTAATCATACTTGTGTCTTGCTTTAACTACCTTCACAAGTCTGTTCATTTACCATATGTTAAAAACTGTTCAAACCCTTTCAATATGTTGCAGCTTTCAGTTGGGTGTGCCAAATAGAGCAAAAAAAAATGTAATTCATTTATTAGATATGCCTAACAGTAGTTTGTATTGAAGGAAGATTTCAGGGACTGTCAAGCTTGTCAGAATTTTAACCAAATGAGTTGAAATTATTAGAAATAATTCCTTCTGTGCTCAGTTCCCCAGGCAGTAACAATAGGAATTCTAATCAGACACTGAATCCAGCTGTCTCCTGCTGTAACTTTATCCTTTTACTTCTCATCATAAGAGAAGATTGGTGAACTAGGCCATACTGATTCCTTCATTGAAAAAAAAAATACCTGCATTGTAAATGCCAAAAAAGGAAAGGAAATCTGCATTACGATGCAGCTGGCTCACTCCTTTGTTGGGTTCATTTTTTTGTGTGTGTCAGTGTGGTTGGTGGTTTGGGACAGTGGCACAGCCATGTCTTCATTTAACTTTATAGGACAGGAATAAATACAAATGAATTAAACTGGAATAACTTGAAGTAATTTCGGAGCTCTTGACCTAACTACTCACATCTTCCCCAGCTATATTTGGTTAACATTACTAATGTCTCTACTTAATATGTGAACTTGGTTAAGCTGCATGATGAGGGATATCAGCACTTTTTGATACCAGTAATTATTTCAGCAAGATAATTACATGAAGAAATGTAGATGTCCTCTAAGGACCTCTGGTTTCTACTGTTCCCTCCCTGATCCTGATAGGTTAAATTGGATGTGGGTTGCTTGTGGAGGCATGATAAAAGCAAGTTCTGATAGAAGTCATCTACACAGGAAGAAAAATGGGATTTCTGTAGTTGGCCATAAACTGAATCTTAAATAAGGTTTGATCTTTTGGGATGAACCCGTTTCCCTGATGCTTAAAAGATGTTCCTTAAGGAGCCACTCTTGAGTCTCCAGGTTCTGCTGTGATGGTGAATTTCAGGCATTAACAGCTTGGCTTGTGTCTTTGCTGTTTCCTGGCTTGGGAAGTATAAAGGTGAGGGAAATGGTGGCTAAACCTTTATATATACTGAAAGGTTTCACAGTTTAATTTAAACTTATGGGAGGCTGCAATCAAAACGCACATATCTTCAGTATCTTTTTTTATGTTAGACAGATATTTGAAAACTCAGTCCTTATGGTAACAATAAGTTCTGCCACGTTGTGTTGTATTTCTTGTTTCATATGTGCATTGCAGTCCACATCTCCTGTCCATCAGTCTCTTAGTGTAGCATGGATTGAGATAAGGAGCTCCTGCCTGGTGTTAAGAAAGATGAGCTGTAGGTTAAAGAAACCACATTTCTTTGACTTTTTCAGACTTTGGAATTGTGTTTTGCATTAAGACCATGAAGAGAGGGGTAGAGTCCTGTCAGTGAACTGGTGCTCCTAATTGCTTTGATGATGGTACAGGAAAGCTGAATAGGCCAAGCTACATGTGGCATTGTTTGATGAAAAAATTTGTTCCTGCATTCCTGTTGTATTTGTTTTGGTTTTTTTCTTTTTAACTTATCTGCTCACCAGTAGATGCTGTATTGCTGTGTAGGAGCCTGTGCACACGTCAGTGTTTCATTCATGCCAAAGGGAATTCTGAGCTGGACTGGAACAGAGTAGCTGTTTGTGTGTTCATCCTGTCCCTCCTCCACATGTCCTCCTTCCCTTCTGCTGCCTCATCCTTCAGAGCAGAGCACTTGCTTGCTGTTGTGAAGAGCAGCTGACCAAAACCACTTACAGAAGGGAAAGATTGCCTGCCAAATTTGTGTAAGAAAACATGTGGGCAGCTTAAAACTATTTCTGTTTGAAACCCAACTGGTGCTGTGCAGTTCAGGCCACTTGTTCTCTGTGTTTTATGCTCAGTGGCCACAGAGAATGATTGAAAAAATTTGTGTGTTCTACAGGTGACTGTGGACCTGGTGCCTGAAATGCACATGGGCAGAGTGTGTGCAGTAGGGATCAGCATTGAGAATCTGAGAGGATTTCCTTTTTGCAGGAGCAAGGAGGAAGAAACACTGCTTAGGTGTGCTTTCAGAATTGTTTTTGAAGGCTTTTAATCCCCAGTGTTGTCTTGTGGGAGAGAAGCACAGTTCTAGGGGGAGTGTGGGTTATACATAGTGGGCAAAGCAGGCAGACTGGAGTGGGAGGAGAACAGCTTTTCTTCCTTGCACTGCTGGGAGAGATGGATGTCTGCCACTGACATGTCTTTTCCTCCCAGACAGATCTTAGTTTTCCTGAGCACTGGCAAAGGAGACAGTCTGCTGCCACAGAGGGGACAGGCAGGGCTTGGCAGTGTGTTGGGTTGACAGTATTTTTTGCCACAGTTCATTTCCTGCCCTTCGTCAACCTACTGTGCTCCTACTGCAAAATGCCATTTTGTTGTCCTGGGGTTGGTATTTCATCCTTTCAGTGGCTAAAAAAAAGTGTGTATCTTTGCTTCTTGCTTGATGTTAACCTGATGTTGTATGGGAGTTGTTAAAGCTTTGAGACACTACAGTGTTGGGTGAGAACCCCAACTGTTGTAAAGAAAGCTCTCCAGGTGGTTTTTGGGCATGAGAAAATATTCAAAGTGCTGCTACAAAAGTAAAATTTACTTGTCCAGATGCAGTTTGAGTAGTAAATTGGTCCTGCACAGGTGGGTGCCAGTGGGTGCTGGTGGTGGGTTTTTACAAACACTGTCAGGAGGGCCTCATCCCAGGAGAAGACAGAGCTATTGCCATGGAAGGTGTGGGAAGGGCAAGGAGCTCCTTAGAGATGGGAAGGCGCAGTGTTTTGAGTCCAGAAGAGAGGGCATGAGGAATCAGAATAACTTCATCATGCAAGATACCAGGTCCTTTATTTCTGCTCCCATTGCTTCTCTTGTCCTGTTATCTGACCAATCTGTTTATCTCAATATCTGCATGTGGGGATGAAGATATGTGGACAAGCATGGATTACTTACTTGCCTTCTGATACTGTTGAAGTGAAATGTTGTTGACTTGATAGCTTGTCTGCATGTCAAATTTGCTTGGAATGGAGGTCTGTCTTCTGTTTGGAAGTTTTGTGGTGTAAATGAGCATGTGAGCCGTCCTCTGTTTTGACTGTGAGTTTGACTTCAGGATCAGAATTGGGAAACAGACAGAAATAAGTCATCTGACAACAGTTAGGAACCAGGAGTAAGCTCCTTATGGGAACTGTAGCTGCTGTACTACTGCTGTAGTCACTTGTGGATGCAGGAGGAATGCAGCCAAGCTGACTAGGCTGGTTGCTGAAAGCCTGTGCTGGCTGAGAAATGCTTTCTGGCACATTCAGTGTAAAAATTTAGAGCATTTATTGTTGGAAGACTGGAAAAGTCCGTGGTCTGTCTCTTCTTAACCTTAAAAATGCAACATGCTCTGTCAGGGAGAACGTACCATGCAGAGGCTTTATTTTGGGAAATGGATTTTGGATGGATATGGATGATCCTCACTGAGAGGTAGGAGGGTGATCTTGCCTGTGACTGACATGATGAGCTGTAAATGCCTGTCCTCTTTTTCCTCTGGATCTGCATGGTTGCTAAGTTCAATGGCTTGCTTGTCATGGGCTCTAGAGGAGCTGCTTTGATCCGAGGGCTGGCTGCGCTGCAAGAAAGGATTGTGTGCTCAGATGGGAGAGAGCTGCTCCTGCATGGACACACTTCAGCTCTGCTGTTAGGAAATCTGGGTGAAGGCAAGGCCCCACAGCTCAGTGTGCCCAGAGCTTTATTGCTGCTGGCTTTGTCCACTTAGGAGTTTGGATGTGGTGTTTCCATTGTTCAGCTGTGCTGAGCTACAATCCTTAGAAAAACAACTTGTTTCAGCTGGAAATGGATGGGTGTGCGCAGTTCTGAGCTGAAACTTGGACACAGTGCATGAGGCTGGGTAAATTGAGTGGGAGAAAATATTCCAGAAAAAGTGTTTGTGAGAAGTTGTTCCACCTTTAGTTGTGCAAAGCTACTCTAAATACCCTTTTCAAAGGATGAGGGAAGGGTTGAGGTCTGTTGCAGCAAAGTCGGAGTGTGACATAGAAATGGCTGCTTATTGAGCTGTGTGAAGAGAGCTCAAGGTACTTCTCCTCTGCAGCTAAGGTGTAGAAAAGCCCCCTCAAGTTAATCAGCGTTAAAGATAATAAATTATCATGGGATTTCAACCTTGACTCTTGTAGAGATAGGACTGAAACAGTGCATTGTGTTTTTAACAGCTGAGGGTTTTGGAGTTTGTTTAGGTCTTCAACTTTTCCTTAGGTGTCATTTTAAAGGAAGATGCTTCAAGGATCCAAGTTGTGGGTCTGTTGGTGTAGCAAGGTGCTTCATGGCATGCTTAGAAGTGTCTTGTATTGAGAATTAGTCAAATCTATCCTTGGACAGTCAAGGCAAAAGGTGAGTCCACTGGAAAAGGAGCGTGATTACCTGTTAGAGAAGGATTTTCTCTTTCTTGGGAGCTCACCTTCCTTAAACAAGGCTTAAGAGAATAATTAGTCCCTTGAAAGTAGGGCAGTGAGGAATAGGATGTAACAGTGCACAGCAGAGCTCCTCAGTCCTTTCTCAGAGGTGCACATCTTGTCTGGAAATGCTGGTGCTGCTGCCAGTGAGATGTGTTTCAGGTAGATGGCTGAAATCTTCTGTTCAGAGCAGAGTCATGCTTTGTGTACTTCCCAGTTTTTAATTACTGAATTGACCAAGTTGAAACAACTTCGTATAGCACCTAGAGCAGAACTACAGTGTCCTGTACTACTTGTGTTCTTTGCCTTCCTTGATTCTCACTACTGAATCTGTCAAAATTGGCTGTGTCATGTTTAAGGATCTTTTAGGGTGTGTGATGGTGGTCCTGGGATCTGCTTATCCAAGGAAGTTTAGAGTCCTTGAGCTGTCCTTCAGGAATAGTCCAAAATGCTATTTCTGTGGCTCTTGTTACCAAGCCTGTGGCACAGTCTGGGTGGTCAGAGGGAAGGTAACCCCTCTAAGCTTTTCAGGACTGTGCTGAGGCGGCTCTGGTTTGAGTGGCCCTATAAGTAATTTGCTAAGTAGCTTAGGTGATGCTTACCTCAGGTACTTGGGGGAGAGTCTTAGGGAGCTGCAGTTGTTCAGGTGTGACATTTGGGGATTTTGGCAGTAAGGGAAGAGAGTGATTTCTGGGAAGCCCAGTGGTACCATCTCCTTCTTTATAGTTGTGTGATGCCTTTACTTTGTGTCTGCTAAACAGATATAACAGTGAGGAAAACTTGACAAGTGACTTGCTAAGGGTGGCAAAAGCTGCCTGCATAGGCTCAAGCTGTCCCTTTAGTATCCCTCAGTTGTAGGGTCTTTTGCAGGGGTTGGTTTCCATTTTGGTTCTGCAACGGCATGGGAAAGACCTTTATTACAGGTGCTGCTGTTTGTCTGTGTCTCTGATGTCTCGCCACAGCTCCAGTGATACACAGGAGTTATTCATACACTGTCAAAGCTTTGCTTCTGAGGTCAGTTCTTTCAAAGCTTCTCCAAAAGAAGAGGCTTCTGTCAGAAGTTCAGGTTGAGGGAAGGTTGGAAGGAGAGTGAAGGTGTGAACTTGTGTAGAGGGCTTAGATTGAAAATGTGCCAGCTTGATATTGTTGATGTAATAGTGTTGTCTGAAGCTCAGCTTTCAGAGGCATGAGTATGTGTTTCAGTGGCTTTTTTTATAATGATGTTTATATTTTGTTATTCATGTCAGAGACTGAAATGTGTATTTTTTACTCCCCACATAAATTTGAAATTTGGGCAGAGAAGTTAAAATGATAGTGAGATGAGGTGTTGATATTTTTACCCTGGCATGAATGTTTTCTCGCATGAACAGTTGCAGCTGAATGCCAGTTAATGCATGAATTTGCTTCATATGGAAGTATGCCAAGTGCTTGGAATGAGGGATTGAAATGGAAAAAGAATATTATTCCTTGCAGTTTCACAACCTTCTCATAGCTACGGCTTTCATCATGCCTGCCCCTCTGTTTTTATTGCTGTGTATGCTGCTGGGAACGCAGTGTGTAGAGGAGAGGAGGGAATTTTCCTGTGAATACCTCAGCACCTGTCTCGTCATCAGAAGCACACTGCAGTCCTAATGCAGGTGTCCCTGCAGCAGAGACTCGGCTGGTGCCAGTCGTGGGGACTGTGTTATGCCATTTCAGCAGCTCCTTATGCTGCTCCTCTCACCTCCCTCCTCCTCTCCCCCTTTTAATTTTTGTAGCAGCAGTGAGAGAAATGGAGTGTACAGTCAAAGGAATAAAATGAAAGAAGATACTGTTGAACTGTTCCAGATCTGCCAGACTTCAGATTTGTGCTGAACGAGGCATTTTGGTTTGGGGAGGGTCAGTGCATGTTGAGAAGACAAGGGATCTGATTGTGTATCCCAGATTGGTGGGAGCAATCCTCACCGTGCTGGGAAGAGGTGGTGCTGTCAGACGGTGTCTGTGGTGACAGTGCTGCTGTAGTAGCAGGGTAGGGCAAGTGAGAATCACACTGTTTGCTCCTCTTAGGAAATACATGTGAGGAAAACACACAAAATCTGCAAAGCTGAAATGGAGTGGGCACTTGATCATCTGCTGCACTTAGCTTCTATGTCTGCTTTCCCTTGCAGTGACCAGGGAGCTGATCTCTGTCTAAAGAAAATGGTGTCTTGTGTAAGGAGCCAGGAAACCATCACTTATCCTTCAGGGGTATGTCATCCTAATGAGGTGGTACTGAGAGTTTGACCCATAGAAATGACAGGCACTGCCAGAGCCTTGGCTTCAGTGAAGCCTTGGATGGAATTTTTTCTATAATGCATTATTAATGCTGTGAAGATCTGCAAAGGGCCTTGAAACCTGTGTTACTAAGTGGTAGTTTCACCTGAAAACATGTAGGTGAAAAGATATAACCCTATACTTTGCCTCAGTAGTTAGTTTGTGAAAGTCAAAATCCATTCTCACTGTTGTGTTTGAAGAATGTGTAAGTTAATTTCTCTGTCTTGATGTTTTAAATCAGAGTATTTTTTCCAATAAGCTGTCCTGAAACTGAGATGAGCTCATGTATTTTGAAAGCATCAGAGGTGATATTCTGAAGGCTAAAAGGTATCAGGGTGAGGGAGAGCAAACATGAAGTTCTTGCTGTACTATGGAGTATTATATCTTTTAATTTGCAGAGGTTTTGGGTTGCCAAAATGTTAAATATTTAAATGTTGTATTTTGGATCCCAAAGTGAAAAATTGCTGCTTAAAATACTTGGCCCAGTTTGTCACATTTCAAATGATCCTTGCTTTGTTTTGATTCATTCTTGCCTCATGAATCCCTTGACGTGCATTAAATGTTTAGATATAAGGCATGAAAAAGCCCTAGCAGTGTCTTGTAAAGTGAACTTAGCTAGTTATTAGTCAGAGCTGGACTTTGTTCTTGCACTGGGAATGGGGGTTTATTTCCTCTTGCGTGTTCCACTTGCAAGGTAATAGTATAAACATGGCTATTTCTGTGTGAAACAAACTTCAAGTGTATTCCTGAAGTGAACAGTGAAAAATACGCTGACAAGAAATGCTCAGTAATGTATGAGGTGTAGATAGATAGATTAATTGTTTTTCAGTGCAGTGTCTTGGAGGTGTGAGACCTGAAATTGTTCTGGAAGGAAAGCTGAGATTATCTTGGACCAGGGTTGCTGGAGCAGCAGAGAAAGCAGTGTGGCTGTAGGTCAGGCATGAGGAGTTCCTCGTGGAAATCAGGATTTAAAGTGCTCCTTCTAAGGGAGTCATTTTTAGCTGAGTAAGGAAAGAATCTGAAACTTCCTTGCTTGTCAAGCAGGGAAGTGGGGCTGAAGTCAGCAGAGTGGGACTAAGGATTATTAACTGACCTGGTCATAGTTGTGGTTTTGCTTTGAAGGTGGCTTTGCAACCCAAACAGTTGAAAATTCTTACTAAATTAATTGTTGTCTTTAAAAACCTTCTGCTGCTCTCCAGAAGTTTTGGGAGTTGGGAAAAATCAACTGTTAAAGGGATTGTTAATAGGCAGTAAGTGCCTCACAGATAATTGATCCAAAAGGAGTGTCAGATCAGGTTTATTTTAGGGGGTGCAGTTTGCTGCCTGGCAATGGCTACTGGCTGTTCCTTGTCCTTAAGGTTCTTTGGAAGGGCTTTGCTGTGGTAGAATCTGTTTGGCACCCTCTGGGTGCCCAAACACCAAAGGCCCAAATGTCAAGGTAAAAATGCAGCAAGTTCTCAGTTGTGTTCCTTGCCTAATAGAAGGCAAAAGTCCTCCTTTAGAAAAGCTGAGGCACGAAGCTTTGTTTAATTTTAAGACTGGAAAATAGGAGCCAGCCCCAAAAATAAGCAAAAATATTTTTTTTTGTCTTTTAATACTTGTCTGAGCTAGTGTGGTTCATCCAAGTCTGGTTTGAGATGCTGCTGTTTTATATTACGGTGCTTAAAAACACTGAGGCTTAAAAAGTAAATCCTGTTAGGTTAATGAGCCTGACTTGCTATTTCACAGCCCTGCAGTGCTGCTGTGTGCAGTGTGGCTGTCAGACGCTTCACTGCAGTGCACTGCTTCCTTGGTAGTGCTTCAGGAACTCTGCACTAATGCTCTGAGCCTGTCATCCAGAGACACAGATAGCCTGCTGTCTGCTGTCTTACAAACAGCTAAAAGGCAGCTTGGAACTTGCCTTGCTTCCAGAGAGATGTCACTGGGTGTTTGTCCCAAGGTGCCATTCAGGTTCTTTTGGGCTGGCTAATGACACTGAGTGCCCAAATGTACCGTTTGGGCTGCTCCACACCTGCTGCTGCTCTGCCTCCACACATGGCACATTACAGACATGATTTTAGCTGTTACAGTTTACACAGAGTGCTTGCTCTGGCTAAATGCTGGAAGGCAGGAGCACGTCAATGCTGGCTGCATGCAGGATGGCCTGAAGGAGAAGGGAATGGGATCAGCAAAATGGGCTCTTGGAATCAGACAGGGAACCTGAGATGGGAAGGAGAAAATTACTTTTACAGCCCTTTCTCAATGCTTCCAGGTTGTCCTTACAGCGAAGATGCCATTTAGGAAAGCTCTAAGTCAGCGATGACCAAATGCTAGAGATGCTCTGTAAATGAGCAGAGCCATGCTCTGACTAGATGGATAAAAAAATGGAGCTTGTTGCATTTGTGGTGAGGGTGGTGGGTGCTGGAAACCAAGTCTTTTCTGCTGTGTTCCTAGAGTGTTTAAGAGGTGGTTTTATTCTGATAAGAGTTCAGCTCATTTTAAATCTCTTAGGTAATGGAGCTGGTGGCAGGTTCTGCTGGGAGTAAGGTTAGAGTTGCTGTCGTTTTAGCTTGTGATGTTAGTTTAGGCATTGTATACTCATTTTGGTACTTTGCCTAGCTTGGTACCTTAGTTGATTTTGTGTGGTTCTAGAGTCTTTGCTTGGGGTTGGGTACTTCATTTCTTCCTCCTAGGAGGAGACGTGCAGAGACTGTTGTTTGTAGGTGGGATGTATTTTCCCTTCTCCCTGCCTCCCTGGCTTGGTGTAAAATTAGAAAGATGCTAATCCATGTTCAGCCTTAAAAGCAGCAAATTTTAAATCAGCAGATAACCCCAAAGCTTTTCTTCAAGTCCTTAATGCAAGAGAGTTGTTTGATTCTTTGACCTTGGTTTACATCTGTGTGAGATGATGTGGAGGCTTGGGTCCACAGTAGGATCTGTGCTGATGGCAGTTTTGTGTGCGGGTGGCTTGATAGAGAGAGATGGGTGAAGTCAGAGTTAGCACCAAGAGCTGAATTCTGTCTCTGTTTGATTCAGCACTATGTGGTGGCAAGAGCCATGCCAGTCAGGGCAACTCAGGTGTGCTTTGTCTTCCTGTCTTAACCTGGCATTTGTTCAAATGCACGTTCAGTATTTGCTGTTTGTCAGTCAGAGCAAACTTACTGGCATCTTACTGGGCTCTCTTCAGGGTGTGCAGACACAAGTCCTGTTCAAGAGCAGCCAGAACCTGGGAGTTTTGTTCTCCTGGCATCTTTTTGGTAGTGGATGTGTCAAATACACTAAAATTTGTTTTGAGCAAAGTAAACCTAGGCCAGGACAGAACATGAGATTCTTACTGCAGGATGAGAGGGTAGGAGAAATCGTGTAATAGGGTTTATGTTGGGCCCCTGAACAACTGGGTTATGTCAGAGTATTGTTGGATTGGAGGAATGCTGACGGAGCATGCAGATGAAATATTCTTATATGTAAGGTGGAGCATTTGTATGCTATTCTACACTTTTTTTTTTAGCCAAGGGAAATAAAATACATCTGAAGCCCTTTGGAGGAAGTGTCTGTTTACTTGACCTGGTACATGGAAATGCTTTGTTTTCGTTTATAGCTTCTGTGCAGATGGCAGGATTTTCTGAGAAGCAGAAGTACAGTTTTCCCATCTACCATAATAGGGTTTTATTCCCTGCTTTGGTACACCATGTCTTTATCACTCTCCCTGTATGGTACTTGGTGTTGTGTAGAAATACTGAAAAGATGAGACTGTAATGAAACCCTGTAGGTAAATAACATATTTGAAACTGCAGAGGAGATGAGAAGTTCTGCAAGCTGCAGGCTGAAGGTGGATCTCTTCTACCTTGCAATAGAAAAGATTTTTACTATGTATTTAATATTAAAAAATAGTGTCAAGTGTTTTTCCAATAAGATAATTTCTTGATACTGATCTGAAATGTTTTCAGTGACAGCACATAATATAAACATTCCCCAAACTTTTTGTGAGGATGTTTTCTCCTGGTCCTTCATGGGAGTCTCGGTGCTGTGTTGTTTGTGGGTGGATTTCTGCTTCTCCCTGTTCTCCCTGGGTTGTTTATTTACTCACACCATGCACATATTCTTAGCTAAAAGGAAGATGGGAAGATTTTCCATTTGAAACTTAAACTGCATGAAAGACCTAATTTTGGGGAGAAGATCTGTGTGGGGGAGAGTAGTTTTCCTATTTTGACTTTTTTCTTAGCAAATATTTCATAGTGTTAGGAAGAACTGCGACCAGCTGTTCATTATTTCACTTGGAGGAGATTTTTTTTTTCAGTTAGTCTGAGCAGTTGGGATTTTGCATGAGTTGGGTGAGCCAAGAATCCTTCCACGGTTCCGGAGTTTGCCTTTCCAGGGGTGAAATCTGTCGCTTGGCTCCTGAGCAGCGCAGCGGTTCCTCTGTCTTGCCGCAGCAGGCTGGCTGTCCTCTGGAAGAAGACAAATGGCAAGTCCTCAGATGAACCAAAACAAGCCTAAAATATCAGTGTAGGTGCAGAGAGTGGTGGTGGGCAGAGGACCCCGCCAAGGCAGGGTTCCTTAGGACTTGGGAGGAAACTAGGAGTTGCCTTCACCAGTTTGCCAAACTGGAGAGAGCAGAGAGCAGCCTGTGTGTGGCTTGGATAAAACACTGCTGAGGAGCGACAGGCAGTGCTGCTGGACTGGCCAGCTCTTGGCATCAGAGCCACTTTGATCTGAAGCTGGAAGTCCTCCCTTTCAGCCTGATGTTCCCAGATTTGGAGGAGGAGGGCAGAGAAGCTGCAAAAGAGCAGAGGAATCCTTTCGAAGTGCCCTTGAGATGTGTGTTTGTGTATTGCCAGGAGCTGACCAGAGGCTTTGTTTCTCAACAGTGGTGTTAAAGGGATAAAATGAAGGAAATAGGAAAGTAGGGCTCAGACTGTCTTCCTCAGCAAACAGGGGATTGGGGTTGAAGCTGAGTGAAGTGCTGAGTGGGAAACAGATGGCAGAAGGCAAAAGTTTGTGTGAGCTCCTCACTTATGACAAGAGAATAGATGGGAGGCTGTAGGGACCTTCCAGGAGTCCTTGGATGAACTGCTTGCTCTTCTGGTTTATCTGCCCACATAGATGGATTCTTGGGGAATTTATCTGCAGGAATCTGAGCTTGTGATGCTCACGGGACTGCTTTGAAACTTCAGACACAAATGACACTTAAGAATAAAATAATTTTCTATTTCAACGAGGTATATTCCATGTGGGAACAGATATAGACAGTGGCTGCTTTTATCCAGAGGTGACTGCAGTTTTTAATTGTTGTAGGGGTGGCGCATGTGATTTCTCTGTTGGGCAGACTGGCATTTAAATTGATTCTGATTTTGGATCTGGATTGGGGTTTGGGTTTTGAAACTGGGAATTTTAGAAGCTGTTGAGCTTTGTTAGGGCGATGTTTAACTTGATCTTTATCATTTGATAATTGTTTCAGTGACTAGGTCACAGGCTGTGGCTCAGAGAAGCGTCTTCTCTGAGCTACTTGCCCCAGTTGTCCTCTAGCAGGCAGGATAACACAACGAGTATTAGGGCTTTCTTCTCTAAAACACTCACCATGTTCCTAATTTCTACCTATTTCACAGCAAAAACAGATGGACAGCACAGAAAACTAGGATTTACAGAAGTATTTGGACAACTCAGCATCTGTTTTCTAAAAAAGGCAGATAGACAGATCTACAGATTCCGTAGATCAAGTTTAAGAAAATGTTTTCTTGAGGAAGATGCTGTGATGTGAAGTCTTTTTGTAGTGGTGTTGATATTATGTGGAAGGTGTTGCTTGCCCTTGTAGTTCTTTCCTTTGGATTTTAGATTAGGAGGCATCAGATCCGAAGTGAGATACCTGAAGCCAACAAAGTACTTAAAAATAAAATACTTAAATAATTAATGCAGCTGTAGGTTTTTTATGGTTTAAGTCTATTTTGGTCAGTTATATCATTCTTAAACCAGATCTGTTACTTTTCAGGTGGAATCGTTTATCTTGGATCAGGATGATCTCGAAAACCCTATGTTGGAAACAGCTTCTAAATTGCTGCTGTCAAGTACTGCTGATGGTGCTGACCTGAGAACAGTAGATCCCGAAACCCAGGCAAGATTAGAAGCTTTACTTGAAGCTGCGGGTAAGTCCTTATGTCCCATACAGGTTTAACCCCAAAGCCCTTCCAAGAGTCCATACTGGAATCACTTGCATAAGGCTAATCCATAGGAGCATGATACAGCTGCAAAATGTAGGCAGGGTGGATTTGGCAAGGGTCTCATGGAGGAGAAGGAAGTTCATTTTAGACTATTCCAAGGTTTGGAAAATCAGAATTTCACGTGAAGATGTTTCCAATCAGACTTCTCCAGTGTTGGCATTCTAAAAGCCTGAGTCAAAATGGATGCCTGACTTTGGCGTGTGCCATTATGTCAAACGCTAAATTGCTCAATAGGTTTTATTTTGTAGTAGTTGCTGTATGAAAAGCTTTAATAGTTGCTTATATTAAGTAGTTTCAGTAGCTGAAAACTGATTCCTTCTGTGGATTGGAGAGTTTCAGTCACGTGCAGCTTTTAATGAGCGTTGTAACAGTTAAACCCATCATTTTGGAAGCTGTAGTTGATTGTGCTTGGAATGCTCCTGCTGACAGATCTCATGGGCTGATTTTCAACTTGTGTGTTCTCTCCTTTGCTGGCACGCGTCCCCGTCGGCTGTGGATTGGAACGGCAGGAATAGGGAAGCTGTCCACAGCGGATGGGAAAGCCTTTGCAGACCCCGAGGTGCTCCGCAGGCTGACCTCCTCGGTCAGCTGCGCGTTGGATGAAGCTGCCGCTGCGCTGACCCGGATGAGAGCGGAGAGCACAGCCAATGCAGGGCAGACGGACAAGTAAGCCAGCTTTTGTCCCGGAGCTTTTCAGCCCTTTGCTACTTCTAGAAGCGGTTTTTCTTGTTCTAGCACTTGTACTTAGGGGATGATGAAACTCTTACTCAGGTGGAATTGGTGCCATGTTATCACCTTTGCTTCTCCTGCTTAAATATTTGTGGACTGACAGGTCTTGCAGTAGAGTGAGGCAATTCATGCTGTTTAGAATTATGGAATGACACTCCAAGGAGTTTATCGTGACCAGCTATAGAAAGATTTCTAAGCTCTTGAGTAGTGTGGGCCTTAGAACTGTTACAAACAGTTGCACATCCTCAAATGGGTTATTCAGTGATAGCATGAAACAAGATTTCAGATCAGAAAAAATCTTTTAGGGAATTTCAGAATGCCTTTTTAATTGAGGAAGAGAAACAGCCTTGAGGGACTGGAGCTCTTTAGCGGTCAGTGTTACGTAGGGCCCTGGATAGAGCCTCAGCCATGGAGTTGCTGCTCTTGTACTGGACTTTGTGGCTTTACATGTGCAATTTTGTCTTACTGGGATATTCAGGAGGGAAAGAAGAAGGAGGTTTCCTTCCACGCTGCTATAAGACTTCAGTGCAGTGGAGACATTGTTATTAGGGACAAGCAAGTGCTGTTGTGCTAGGTGGAAATTTGTTCCTTATATACAGAATAACTCTGAAAAAGGATTTCTTGCTGTAGGAACAGCATGAAAAGCAGTATAATTATGGGTTATGTCTGATTCTGTTCTGTCTGGATCCCCTCTTCTCCCTTGCGTCTCTTTCTTGAGAATGGTGATGGTTGCCAAAGTTGTTACAGGAACAGAGGTTCTTGGAAATGAAAAAAAAAGGTCAACATGTAGGGAAGAGACATAGTTCAGAACTGATTCTCTGTGTATGAAAATTGTGTCTGGTTACAAGATCCTGGTATTTTCAGCACAGGAGAGAATGGAAGTGGTTAAAACTCCACAAGAAAAGACATGGGTGATTTGTTTTAGTTTATTTAATAGTTACAGTGCTGAACAAATAAAGTTTTCTCAAGATTGACAAGTGATTTCCATGTCCTCTGGTCCTGGGACATCCTGCATATATTCCTCTAGTAAACTTCTGTTAAAAATTAATAGGAGGAGTGGATATCGACACGACTTAATTTTCAGCCAAGTTAGCTGGGAAAGTGTAAAACTGGCACTTGTTTAATTAGCAGTTGGCACATTTTTAGCTCGTGTTTCCTTTTTTGCTGACTGTGTCCTCACGGTGCACTGGAGTGAAGGCATAGTCCGTTTCCACTCTGAATGCTTTGTCCCTTGTTAGCCGCAGCTTGGCCGAGGCTTGTTCCAAAGGAGATGTGAATGCTGTGCGGAAGCTGCTCATTGAAGGCCGAAGTGTGAACGAGCACACGGAAGAAGGGGAAAGCCTCCTTTGTTTGGCCTGCTCAGCAGGATATTATGAGCTTGCACAGGTTAGTTTCCTGGCTGTTTGTACTGTGTGTGTGTTGTACATAAAGAAATGTTATTAGCAATGTATTAGCATTTTGTGCAACTGGCAGGGGGTGTTAAGGTAGTGAGAAATGGCAGCTGTCAAACGAGTCTCACACACGCACTAAATGTTGCTAATGCGTTCTCGGTGCCTATTTTCTGCGAGGCTTGCTCCCCCAACACTGTGGGGAAGGTGGGGGTTTGTAGTGCAGAGGCAGGGTTTGTCACTCTGTGCTGTTGATCACTGTCTCTTGGCAGGTTCTTCTGGCAATGCATGCCAATGTGGAGGACCGGGGAATCAAAGGAGACATCACACCTCTAATGGCTGCTGCCAATGGCGGGCACGTCAAAATTGTCAAGCTGCTGCTAGCTCATGGTGCTGATGTGAACGCACAGTCATCCACAGGTAAAGAGGCTCTTGGGAATGACTGCAGAGCCGGGATATGTGGTATGCAGGGAACTTGGCATGCTAGTTTGGGAGCAGTGGCTCTCAGCCCAGCAAGGCAGAATGCTTCCTTGTGGTTTTGCCATTTAAATTCTCTTTTCTAAGTGAAACTCTGAAATATTGCTGGATGCAGATCAGGTATTATGGAGACGTACAAAGGTGGATAAGGTCAGTTAGTAACTGGAAGGTGTTTGAGTACCTAGGATTTGTTGTCACATTTTAAGCACAGTTTGGTAAGTTTGCATGTACTTGGAAAAGTTATTTGGTGGCAGGTCAGGAAGCCCAAGGGGAAGACAGGAAATGTGAGATGGCTCCCCCCTTCCCCTCTTTCCATGGTAACTTGCTAGCCATTTGTGTTGAAGTGACCAGATTGGGAAATCTTAAGTTCTTGTAGCCTGGAAGTGGAGAGCTGGTGTTTAGTCAGCAGTGACTGATGAATAGAGAGCTGACCCTGAGTGAGGGGGAGAGAGGGATACCAGAAGACCCCTTATTTGTTTTTTAAGTATTTTTCAGTGAAGTAGTTTTCTCAGTGGCAATAAGACCTTGACCTTTAATATTTTTCAAGATGTCTTTCACAGAGATAGATTCTTTGACTGTTATGTGCAGATTCATGTTTTTGTATTTTTTCCACTGAAGTTGTTTTTCTCTCCTTATAAAGACTAGGAACATTTTGGAGCCAGCCCCTTGCAGGTGTTTAGGACTTGATTTAGAAGCAGCAGTTTGTTCTGCTCCTGGTTTTGAGCTTTCATTCTTCTTCCTGCTGATTAGCAGGAAAACGGATGGGGCATAGTGACAGATGCTGGGCTAGAAATGGGAAGAGAGGTGCAATCAGGCACAAGGAGATCCTCACTCTGTCAGCACTGAGCTGCTTGGGGCCATTACTGATATTCCCCTCCCTGTAATTCTTCATCTGTAGCCTGAAAACCCTCTTCTGTCAGGTATCCAGGTAAAAGGGATGGATGGAGCGCCAGGTGAAGTTCTGGGTCGAGAAAGGCCATCAGGTTGTGTTTCCAACCCTTGTTCTCTCTGGCTTAAGGCAACACAGCCCTGACGTACGCCTGTGCCGGGGGCTACGTGGATGTTGTGAAGGTGCTGCTGGAGTCGGGCGCGAGCATTGAGGACCACAACGAGAACGGTCACACGCCGCTGATGGAGGCCGGGAGCGCCGGGCACGTGGAAGTGGCCAGGGTGCTGCTGGAGAACGGAGCGGGCATCAACACGCATTCCAATGAGTTCAAGGAGAGCGCGCTGACGCTGGCTTGCTACAAAGGTACGCTAACAAGTGTGCAGAGGTGTCAGCAGCGAGCATGGATTCCTTCAGCCTTGCTGCCCACAGCCAGGGGAGTTTAAAGGGTGTGAGCAGACGCTGTGGTGCTCTTCTCCTGGCTGTGATGCAGCACGCCTGTGCCATATGCAAAATCATCTGTGTGCAGAGTCTGAGTACCAGGATCTAAACCTTTGGTCTGAAGTATGATTATTTAGAAGATGCTCTGAAAAACAAATGAAGAGACAAGGAACTCATGTGTTATATTACAGAATAAGTAAGCTAAACTTTCTGTATTACAGCTGTATTATGCCAGGTACCTCTGCTTAAATACAGAAAATATTTCATTTTACAGGACTTGGCACTTGCAAATCATGGCAGGTTTAGGGCCTTGCCTTTTAGGTGTCAGTGCGGAGGACAACAGGCCTTTGTTTCCTCCCTTAGGGCATTAGGCAGCGAACTTGTAGCACCCAGAAAGGTGTGAAGCTGTTCAATTAAGAGGCAAAGTATGTCCCTACAGCCCAGCAGGTGCTGTTACAGTCGCTTAGGCCATGTTTTATTAGGCCATTGCCGCCATCATGGAGTAGTTTATGTTAGTAGCAGAGGTGCTGTGTGACATCTGTATAGAAGTTGGTCTTAGTCTTTCATTTATATTATTTACCAGCTACACCGATAAGCTGCTGTGTGTGTAGATGGCAGAGATACAAACACACCTTTCCAGGGTGGACTTTTTATGTTGTAACATGGACATCCATAACTCTCATTATGTACTTTAGATTTCTATGAGTGTTGAAACTGACTTTCTCAAGCAGTTGACTCTTTTAACTATTTTCTTCACGCAGGCCATCTGGAAATGGTGAGGTTTCTGCTGGAAGCTGGGGCAGACCAGGAGCACAAGACAGATGAGATGCACACTGCTCTCATGGAGGCGTGCATGGTAAGAGACTTAAGGCTTGAGCAGTGAGGTCTGTGGGCTGTCTTTTCTTGCTGAAGATGGAGAAAGTGGTTCCTTTTAGTTTCTTTCTGGTACAGAATCTAGCTGTGATGTTTTGATTCTCTTGTCTGCTTGATGGGAAGCTAACTTTATTATTAAACTGAAAATTAGTTTCTTGAATTTTCTTTTGATCCTTCTCTCCAACTAGATTCCTCATGTGTTGGGATTTTCATGGCATTAGCCTTGTGTAATGTCACACTCTGAACCCGTGGCTGTAGAGGAGGGCAGTAAATCCCTGTTTAGTGTGCCCTTCCTTGAAACAATGGTTCTAAAATCGGCCAGTTGTGTCTTTTGAAGGAAGTTAATGGTTTCACACAGGGGAATGATTAACAGAAACCATTATACTTCTTCAAAGTTGTTGCAAAGAAAGTCACGTAGGTAAACAGAACTGGAGCTGTCCTTTATCTCACCCTGAAATCACACTAGAGCAGCCACCTAAATATCCTTGGTGATGGCCTTGCAGCCAGGTCCTGAGAGTTGATGGTAGAATGACCTTGTTTGATGTTGCAGTTGCCTTCCCATCAGGATGTTCTTGTGGTGAAACTATGGATCAAGCCTTCCTTTCCTTGCCATTCTCTTCTGCCTTTTTAACAAGATTCCATCACACCCACAAAGATGTTAAGACCTAATTTTTGTTAAATATTATTGAGCAATAGGAAGAAATTCTCCTCCTTTATTTCTGCAGGGAGCTGTTCCTAGTGAGGCAGTTCCACGCTGGTGCTCAGAGCTGGCAGATAGTTGAGAGTCTCATACCTTCAGCTCTGCTGATGAGAGAAGGAGCAACTTTCTCTTAGCAGTATTTAAAAACCTTGCAGTGTGAAATGAAGCAGAGCAAGGACTTCCATCTCAGCATGTTCTTTGTGCAGAAACAGTTACTGCTCTTCAGTGGCACAAGAAAACTTCCTTCTCTGGAACAGCATTGAGCTTGAATGTGTCCTCACAGAATTGTCTATCTGGCATAGCCAGTCCAAGTTTAAACCTTTCTGCAGCTTTATGTGTTCAGGAAGACTTGTGCCTGAGTACTTTTTATACAGCAGTTAATATTGATTTTAATGCACATGAGGTGTGGTACCATGGCACTTGCCTAGTGGGAGCAAAAAGCAGGTTGATCTAGTTGCTGTTTCCTCTGGCTGAAGGACTTCTGCCCACAGAGCTTCAGCTTTAAAATGCAGCTGGTGCTCTCGTGAAGATTGCTCAGGTGACTTTTTCTGATCTATTACCAGTTGGAAGGCTTTTCTTGGCTCTTGTAGGAGAGCTCAACAACCACACCCCATTGCAGGATTTATTAAAACATGGGTCCAATTCCCTTGTGTGCTGGAGCTCCAGCAGTTCTCCTCCAGGGTGCTTGGCCCACATAGGAAGCTTTGAAGCAAGCCTTGGTGCTGCATCGTGCCATCCTCATCATGGATCAGGGGTGAGCAGTTAGCTGTCTTGCCAGAGCCTGATGGATGAGGCACCGTCTCCGCATTTCCCTGAGGAAAGATTCTTTATGGAGGCTTGGAGTTTTTCCCTAAAATAGTACTGTCATTTCATGTAAAAGGTGAATATGTCCTAGTTAATGTCCTAGATATTTTTCCGAGAGGAAACTGTGCTTTGCTCCCTGGATATCAGAATAAGGTATGAAACACTTGAGAAAGTGAAGTGGAAAAATGTCAGATGCAGTTTGGTATTTTGTCTGGAAAAGAGCTTTTTGGAGTTGTGGTTTCCAGCTTGGCAAGGATGGCTGTGGATGTGATTTGCTGCCTCTTAGGAATTAATCTGAGATGAAGGTGTACTTACCTCATTCAGTGACAACCTTGGGAAAGCCTTGTGTTCCTGGTGAGTGTGGCTGTTTATTCGCTGCAGCCCTCTGGTGTTTTGTTTGTCAGGTTGTGGTTCCTCCCAGTTGGAATGGTGGCCACCTCCTCTTGGAGAAAACCATCTTGGAGAGTTTATGCTGTTGTTGGAGTGCATCGACTGAGCCAGTCTCTACTTCTGTCTGAACAAAGCAGAATGGAATGGCAATGGGATGTGTCACTGTCAGACCTCCAGTGTAAACATGGAGCTGAAAAGCCACTTCAAATAGTTCCTGAATTTGTGGAATACTTAAAATATGATGGAGGTCCTATGCTGAAGTATTTTTCAAGGAAGAAAGCAAACTTAGGAGCTGCTTTTTGGTAGAAGGGGTTTGACAACACAATCACGATGTCTGGAAAACCCTGACAGAATCCTGCCAAGGGATAGCTGTTGCTCAGGTGGGTGGCTCCTGGGATGTGTAAGGAGCCCCTGACAAGTGGTCTCATTTAGGCTTTTCTCTTGGAAGGAGAAACTAAGTCTTGACTCTGCTGTTAAATTGAGCAGTGAAATAGTTTTGCAGGAGCCATGAGGCAAGCCAGGTCAGTGTGCACAGCTGCTTCTTAAGAAAGGGAGGAAGCAAAATAATCTCACTATTGTTCTTGTGGAGGAGACAAGCTTCTAAAATAGTGGCCAGCTCCCTCTTGACGTTCTGGGTTTTATTTTGGAGTTCCCCCCCGCCCCCCCAAGTAAGTTGATCCCAAACACCTTAACTGGACTCTGATGCAAAATTATGTGACTTGATGCTTACACCATTGACAGAGAGGTCTGATATGAGGTTCATGGCACATATTCAGTGAAACATGCTCAGTGTTTCTACAAGTGCCTGTTTAGTATAGCAGATGTTTATCCAAATACTTAGGGAAATATTCAGAAAAACTCTTCAGCAAGTTTCATTGTATTTTTGGACTCATTTTACTCACTCATTGATTTTTGTGTCTTCAGAGGGAATTTGAGTCTGTGACAAAACTGGAGAAAAGCAGTTTTTCCATTTGGTCAGTCTTCTGATCTTGCATTTTTCTTTATTTCTAGGATGGTCATGTGGAAGTGGCAAGATTACTTCTGGACAGTGGCGCTCAGGTGAACATGCCTGCAGACTCCTTTGAGTCTCCGCTGACTCTGGCAGCCTGTGGCGGGCACGTGGAGCTGGCAGCTCTGTTGATTGAACGTGGGGCTAACTTGGAAGAGGTCAATGATGAAGGATACACGCCACTGATGGAGGCAGCTCGAGAAGGCCACGAGGAGATGGTGGCACTGTTACTTGGGCAAGGTAACTGCTGTGGGGCCTTCTGCAGGCTGCAGCTCAGCAGGTGCATGTGTTGGGGAAGAAGCCCTAAACTGCTCTGGTTTCTGTTTTCTTTGGTAGTAAGATGCCTTGTGCATATGGAAGTGGTTTATGTGCTGATCTTGCCTTCTGTAACTGGTGTTTTATGTTGTTTGAAGGAGCAAACATCAATGCTCAGACAGAGGAGACGCAAGAAACCGCATTAACTCTGGCTTGCTGTGGAGGGTTTTTGGAGGTGGCCGATTTTCTCATTAAAGCAGGAGCTGACATAGAACTCGGCTGTTCCACGCCTTTGATGGAGGCTGCTCAAGAGGGGCATTTGGAGCTGGTTAAATATTTATTAGCTGCGGGTATGGACTCATTTTATTAACACTTTGTAAAGGCTTAATCTAAGAGAAAAATACATTTTCCATTATCATTACATATTCTTTAGCAGCTTCTTGAAGTTGACTGTGAAGGTCTTGGAAGCCCAAAGTAATTTACTGGTTGGACTCTAATTTAGCTTTTGAAGACTGAGTTGATGTAAACTTGTTTGGAGCTAACTTTCAGTTTATGTTTTTATTTCTCCAGAGTATCTGATCAAGTTATCAGTTTAATAGATGCTGGATTAGAAGGGGGAAGTTTCATTTGCTATTTGATCCTGTAAACATTGTGGAGGCTTGTATGTTTTCTGTAATGCCCATCATAAAGCTTACAAGGTTTTGTGCTTTCTGTTTCAGGGGCTAATGTGCACGCAACAACAGCAACAGGTGACACGGCTCTAACGTACGCCTGTGAAAATGGCCACACCGATGTAGCAGATGTCTTACTTCAGGCAGGTGCAGATCTGGTAAGTCATTTACCTTCTTTGAAAAATCAAAATAGAATATTAAGTTATTAAATTATTTAAGTGGAATATTAAATTATTAGCACCTGATATTCTTTCTGTTTGTTTCTGTGTTCATTGCTGAAAGTGGACACGTTCTTTAATGTAGTTTGGGCTGTTAGATTACCCTAAAGTGCTGAGGTCAGTTACAGTCCTCCAGTGACTGAAATGTAAAGCATTTCCAGGCCATTCAAGGTTGCCTGGACAGGAAAATAGGGATTTCATTCTTTTGACATGGTATTCAGTTTCAAATTGTTGAGCTGATTCTGGTTTAGTCCTTATACCTACAAATCTGTTCTATTCCTTATGCGTCAGATAGTTGACAGTATGTTTGGTGTGCTGTAAATGAATTAAGATGATGGAGGTAAACTGATTTTTACTTTTCAGTAGGCTTGTTACACCAGTGTGTTATCAAAAAGTGATGTTAAGCATGTCAGAAGATGTCCTGTTTAACTAAAATCCCCCTCGTGTGCCTTGAGTGCTTTTTGTCCAGGAGTCAGACCTGTGCAGAGACAGGTGGTGAATGGTTCATCTGCCTTCAAGGTACCCTTGGTTCCACCATTAGCTAAATATTTATGTCTAAGTTTGTGAAACACTAGAGAAGGGTGTTCCATGTTCCATTCAGAAACCCAGGAGGCTCGCTTGCCTTCTTTCACATGCTACTTTGGATTTTGAAGCCTTTCTTTATCTGCTCTAGGAGCATGAATCAGAAGGTGGAAGAACCCCTCTCATGAAAGCTGCCAGGGCAGGTCATGTTTGCACTGTTCAGTTCTTGATTAGCAAAGGTAAGAGTGTGGAATGGTTTGGGTTTTCCTGACTTTAGAAATACTTCAGGTTAAGAACATGTCAGAGGTAGTGCAACTTCCTTGGATTTGTTTTAAATATCCTAGCTCAAGAGGCAATTGATTCTCCAACTAGGCATGTAATGATCACATGTGGTTTCTGCTGAGATGAGTGGAACTGTGTGTAATTGTAAAAATAGTGTGTTTCAGTCTTTAATTCCTAGTAAAAGCAGCAGTAGTAGGGATTCCTGCGGTCTCCATGCCCCGTGGTGCAGCTTTGGAGCACTGTCTTTGGCAGTTGAGCTACAAGTGCTTATTGGTTTCCAGATATTGACTATAGCTTGCTTGATGTTTCAGTACAAACCGGGATTTTCCATTTTCCCTCTCTTGGGCTGGTTCTCATTAATTTTTCTTGTCCCTACCTTGCATGGAGTAGGACATCTGGCAGGATGGAATTTTCTCTGTGTAGATTGCAGAGTAGTTAATTCTGTTAGATTTGACAGAGGTGTACCTGTTGAAGTCAGTTTCAGCTGATGCTTGCCATTGTGTTTCTGCAGGAGCAAATGTGAACAGGACCACAGCGAACAACGATCACACAGTGCTGTCACTGGCCTGTGCTGGAGGTCACTTGGCAGTGGTGGAGTTACTGCTAGCTCATGGTGCTGATCCTACACACAGACTCAAGGTTTGTGCCTCAGCTGCCTTATTTTCCTCTAAAACTAAGGATACCCAACTAGATTTTCTCCTTTCGTGTTCTCTACAACTCGTCCAGCCTGTGATGATTTAAATGGAAGTTTGCACAAGCAGATGTTCTCCTCATGTACGTGTTGGAGTTAGTGTGGGTCTCTTGATCATCATGAGTATAAAGGCTGCCCGCCAGTTGATTGTGGAAGAGGAAAGATTTTTAAAGTACTTTTTTTTTAAATACTTCATCAAGTCTTTAAGTTTAGATGTGAACTTGTGGAGATGGAATATTTACTAGAGCAGAGGGCAGTCACATAGGTAGTGTGTTGTGTTTCCTAAAATGCTGCAGTGCTGTTTTTGTGATGCTCTTTTTTAACTGTAATCTTTCCCTCCTCAGGACGGATCGACCATGCTAATCGAGGCAGCCAAAGGCGGTCACACCAGCGTGGTTTGTTACCTTCTAGATTACCCAAACAACTTGCTTTCTGCTCCTCCGCCCGACGCCACTCAGCTGACCCCACCATCCCATGACCTAAACAGGGTAAGATTTCAGTGATCTTCTTGCACTTGCTTGCTCGAGAGTTTAAAGGTGACAGAAGAGTCAGTCATGTCATACCATGAAGTGTAGGTGAGCACACTGAAAATTACTTAGAGCTGTATTAGAAATGGGGAAGAGTTTGGATTATTATGATGTAGCACTCTCATCATTCTTACTGTTCTCCAAGTGTTACTGGAAAAAAACACCGAAGGTGGAAAAAAACAGCAAGTTCAAAGATGTGCTGAAATGAAACTCTACAGAATTGAATTTGTAGCCTATTGTGGCTTGTATTTGCTGTGCTGCAGTACAGCACTATACCATGCTGAGCGTAGTTCGGCAAGTAATTTTTTAAGTTAAAAATGCAAAGTACATGGAGATCATGCAATCTGCAGGTGTTAATTACTGAACTCAGCATATTATAAACCATATTGAATGTTCTTAAAGTCACCACTAAAATATATTTTTCTAACAGATTTTGTTTACCTTCTATTGAATTATAACTAGCACAGAGTATGAGAAAAGTAATCTGTTAGTATCCGACATTTTAGGCTCCTCGAGTACCAGTGCAGGCGCTGCCCATGGTCGTCCCACCCCAGGAGCCTGACAAACCCCCTGCTAATGTCGCCACAACCCTTCCCATCAGAAATAAAGGTCAGTCGTAGTTCTGGAGCTTATTTTCTAAACATCCTTCCTAGGTAGAAGATAGAAGCTTGCACTTGTAGCAGAGTAGTTCATATGAAGAGTGTTTGTGGATTCAGTCAAGGAAACTGCAATTTTGATTTTTTTTGATTTTTTTTTTAAGGATTTGCTTATCCATCAAGTATCAGTCATCTAACCCTGTAATCATAAAACATCAAGAAATCTGCCTAAGTAAATATGTTAAAATCTCTAGTCTGACACACTGAACTAATGCAAAATGTTACCCAGAAGTCTATAGAAATTGGATAATGGAAGTTACAAAACCCTTTTAATCTCCATATCATAGGTGATTTGATTACTTGTGTTACCTTAGGTAGTAGTCTGGGAGTGGGTTTGACTAATTGGATTGAAGGCGGAATTTCTTGTGCAGTAAAATCTCTAGTCTGATGTGGCTCAGGTCCTCCTAGGACTAAATTTGCATCTATTTTGCTCTCGCCATTTTGACACTTAATGCTTTCTGTACTTAAGAATTCTCATCAAAAAGCAATTTTTATCAAGCATCAGCAGTAGCAAATACAGGCGTGCATGTCCTAAAATTAATCCTGTGTGTACACTTGTATTGTTCTGGAGATACAGCGAGGATGGCTGGAAGAAACTGGGCACCTCCACTGCCTCAGATCCTGAGTTTTGATTTGCCTTTCGCCCTTCAAAATTAACCGATTGTTGCTTCTCTACCTGGTATGGCAGAGCATGTCAGCTGTGTTACTGGGGACTTCTGCATAAAAGACCAGTTGGATTAGTCCATTGCTTGTTCTTGCAGGAAGGCTGAAACATTTGCCTTGCCTGGACAGACAGCTGAGCTTTGACACAGGCAAAATCATGTCTGCTATGGATAAAACATAGTGGCTAAAGACACCCTGTTAGGTCCTGCTAAATCTAAATGACTGTCCTGGGTTCTGGCACTCTTTGTCACCTGTGCAAAGCTGGATACCTGGAGCGAAAGGATGCCTAGTTCTAGAAAGCATAGCACTTCTTATAGCGTCCCAGGTCGGTTGCAAAACCGGCAGCCTAGTCCAGTCCTAGAGATGTTTTTGTGTCCCTTGGGCTGCGCTTTCAGGGCTGTAAGCATATGTATATGTCCCAACACCAAACACCAAGTAAAGAGACAGCATATCCTTGCTTTTTGTTCCCAGTTTTCTTGTAGCAGCACTCGGTAACAGCGGCTCGAGACAATCGCTTCCTTTGGCAAAAGCGTAACGATTGCTGGAGTAGACCTGTCACCGTAGCACAGGGCTTTGTGGGATGCATGTGCACTAGTGTGGCCTGTTAAATTGCAATCCGACTGCTGGGTACAAATTGGCAGGTGTTCTTGGAGGGCCTTCGGGACACGCTGACCTTCTGTGGGTGCTGTGCCCGGGTGCGTAGCCGGCCACGCAGCGGCCCAGCAGTAGCTCTGTAATGAGGATGCCGTTCGTATGCACTTCCATTGCTTCTGAGGGGGTTTCTTTTTCACACAGCTGCTTCTAAACAAAAGTCCAGCAGTCACTTGCCAACAAACAACCAGGATGTACAGGGTTACATCACCAATCAGTCTCCAGAGAGCATTGTAGAAGAGGCTCAGGGCAAGTTGACAGAGCTGGAGCAGAGGATAAAAGAAGCCATAGAGAAGAACGCTCAGCTGCAGTCCCTGGAATTGGCACACGCTGACCAGCTCACCAAAGAGAAGATTGAGGAGCTGAACAAAACGAGAGAGGAACAAATTCAGAAGAAACAAAAGATTTTGGAGGAACTGCAGAAAGTGGAGCGAGAGTTACAGCTGAAAACTCAGCAGCAGCTAAAAAAGCAATATCTAGAGGTAAAAGCGCAAAGAATTCAGCTCCAGCAGCAGCAGCAGCAACAGTCTTGCCAGCATCTGGGACTACTGACTCCCGTTGGGGTAGGAGAACAACTCTCAGAGGGAGACTATGCACGATTGCAGCAAGTGGACCCCATCTTGCTCAAAGATGACCCTCAGCAAGCTGCTGCGCAGACGGGTTTTGCACCAGTTCAGCCTCTGGCCATGCCACAAGCTTTGCCTCTGGCAGCAGGTTCCTTACCTCCAGGGTCCATCGCAAATCTTACAGAACTGCAAGGTGTTATAGTTGGACAGCCAGTGCTGGGCCAAGCACAACTAGCAGGGCTGGGGCAAGGAATACTGACAGAAACACAGCAAGGGTTAATGGTAGCCAGCCCTGCTCAGACGCTCAATGACACGCTGGATGACATCATGGCAGGTGGGTTTACATTGTTATGAGCAGGTATAATATTTGCTTGACCAGTTGAGGGTATGTCCACCTCTTTTTATATGTGTGTGTGTGTGTGTGTTTGTGTATTCCCACGAGCTCTATGGCAAGTACCACTCGTCCTCTGATCCCTGTCTTGAGGAGTTGGGAAAACTAGCTTTTAACTTTCTGGTTCGCAGGCTGAGCTGACGGTGTCTCTTGGTCAGGTTGGTATGGTGGAGTGGCATTTTTAACTCGTCATAGTTTGGGGAGGGTGTATTAGAGTTGGTGTGGTAGTTCTGTTTTGGCCTGATTGTAGCTCAGGAGTAGCACCATGGTGGTACTGGGTAGTACTTGGGACTAGCTGAGAGCTAGTAGGCTGTAGGCTGAGCAACTGCAGCACTATAACTAGCCTATAAAATGTGAGGGATCCGAGGGTTTATCTTCAGAATAAGAGCTGCTCCAGTTGGCCTTCTGTAGTCTGCTTATTAGAAGCTTTTATTTCTGCTTGGGGAAAAAAAAGGCGATAATCCTATGGCTTTCTGAAACGTCTCCTCATAAAAATGGCTGCCAGCAGAAAACATGTTTAGCCTTAGCAAATTCTTGTCATCATTTTGGAGAATTCTTTGCCCAGTGACATAAATGCTCTAAGTTCTTAAGCAGTAAAATAGGAGAATGAAGCAGGTTTTAAATGGGAGTTGTCACTGTTGTTTTAGTTACACCTCGCTCCATTGTGCTTCATCTGAACCGTTTCCATGCTAAAGCAGTCATTGAAATACCCCTTAGCTGAATAGAGATGAACTGGTAGGACACATTCTTTAAAAAAATGTCACTTGATGAAAAAGTACCAAAATGCTCTTGGTTCAGCTGATGCACTGTCATTTTTGCAAGTGCTGTGAACAAGCCTGCTTTGCAAAGCTGTTAGGATGAGGGATGTGTGCCAGAGGAAGGCAGGTCTCTAAGAAGGTGTTAGCCTGGAGCTGGTCCTGCGTGTACTGCAAGAGTTGGAGTACAGTAGTAGCATAGAGTCAGTGGAAGGTATGGTAACAGATTAAAACTAAAGCCCTTGGAACACCACTTTTGAGGTGAGACACCTGATGAGTGGCCTTGTGTCCAGGCAAAGCTTCATTAAAGGTGACAGAAACTTTTTTGATGAAAATCTCGTGTTAGAATTGAAGCACAGATGTAAAGATAGGAAGTGGATAAAAACAGAAATGCATGCATGACAAAGTAAATAAAATTACATCTGTAGTGCACTAACAGTAACAGTTTCCCTAGTGGAACTGCTGGGGTACAGGACAACATGAATTTAAAAGCTGAGATGATTGCAGTTCTTGGTAACTTATAAAGAATCTGTGCAATGCACTTGAGTTGTGTTTAAATACAAGTGAAACCCGGAGTTAGGACGTTTGGGACTTGTGTTTTAGCTGCATGTCACATCTTGAGAAGGTGCCATTTCAGGTCACCTGCTGCATAGCTGAGTGCCTGTGTGTGCCTTTTTGGGCAGTCAGGTATTTCCAGTGTGAATATAAGTGAATATTTTGTTTCTGCTCAGTCCCACTTGTTAGTACGTGCCTGCACATATGCAGTTTAGAAGGAAGCCTGAATTCATTTTCTGTCAAGTGCCTGATTATAGGGTGTTTTTGTAAGCAAGAACAGACACTGGCTTGAGTATAGAACTTCAGTGCTAGCCTGTAGTGAGTCCACAAATCGCAGTTTAATGTGGAGCTGAAATGGGTTCAGTGTAACACAGAACATTTAAGTGGCCACTAAGTATTTGGTCAGTAATGCTGTGTACTGCTTTAAGAGAAGCTTCTACAGTATTCTTACAGATCTAAATTCTTCTTTCTGAGGTGCCTTGAGTTTAGTTCCATTGCAGAGCTGTGTTTACGGCACCAGTTAGAGAAACAAAGCTTCACCTTGACTCTGCAAACTTGATTTAATGTACATCCCTGTGCTTAATTAGTTGAAAACAATGGATAAGTAGTTAATAATACTTAATTTTTTCCTTTGTGTTCCTTTCTGTTCCTGCTGGAATTGAGGACAAGCAAAAGGTTTGCTCTTGAGCTACAGATGTTGGGCAAGTTTTTTGCTTACTGTGAGACTTGTAAAAAGAAATATTTTTTAGGATTAGTTATCTAAGTCTTGTATGAAAACATTACATCTGTTAAGTGGTGTGGTAAAGATCTAAAGAGAAAAACCACCTTGTTTTTAATAGAAAGCTTTTTACAAAGTAGAAATTATTCCAGGGATTATGTCCAGTCACAGAGCTTCACAAAGAACTTCAGGAATCTTGAAGCACTTGATAAAATGCAGTCCTGGAAGCTGTCTTGTGGGTTGAGTCAGTTGGAAATGCAGCTATTTGAATTAATACATCAGAAAGCAAGCTGTAAGCTTTTCAGAGAGACCCAATACTGAAAAAAATAGCAATATAGTGCCAACATCCCAGGAAAATCAGGTTGTATCCCACTTGGGACCTGAGCAGGAACTGGTTTCATGTTGGGCTGACCTGCCTTAGGCTGCCTTGCACACTCTTAACTAATAACCAGCAAGACTCTAGGTGTGCAGTGGTTCTCAGGTTTCATCCATGGAACCTTTCTTGCACAGCAGCAGCCCAGTGTTTGTGTTGGAATTCAGAACATAGCTTGCACAGTTACAGTCCAAGGCATGTTCTGCATCTCAAGTGCTCTAGAGTGATTTTAATCCTGTGTGGCACAAACATGGTTTGTAATAACTGAGGATACTACAGAGAAACTGGGGGCAGAGAAGGAACTGATGTGGAACAAGCCTGTAGAGCTGGCTTGAAACCAGTTGGAAAAAGCTGAGATGTCACATACATTTCTTGTAAAATATTTTTTCATTCCGTCCCTCATCTTCCCTCATTGTGTAATGTGGAACAGTTTTTGTCTGTGTGCTGTTGACATTACAGGAGACAAGGAATAAGGCCAGTCCTGTGCCCACAGCAAGACAGCACTTGTGGGACATGTGATGACCATGTGAGGAGAAGTGTGATTACAAGGGCATGTTGCCCTGGTGAGGCCAGTGGGCATGGAGGAGGAGGCATCTGCTCCGAGCGTGTCCTCTCTTCATTCAAGTTAAGAGAGAGTTGAGGTGTGGCCAGAAGAAAATCAAGTAAAGAGCAGTGCTGTTCCAAATAAAAGTAATCACAAAGCTGATTGTCTGATACCCCAGCAAATGTCCAAGACTGGAACTGGAGTAGTCAAACAATGCTTAGCGATGTCTTTCGACCAAGAAGCTTGACTTAAGGTGTAGGTGGTCCTGTACTAGGTCATGTCTGTACTAAATATTCCAATAGTGACCTAACTTGGAAGACTTGGTTATCCCAGGCATGAACTAGTGATGTTTCCATGGTGAAGTACAGACTTGAGTTCACTTTGCCACTAGGCCATTAGAGTAGGGCAAGGAGCAGAGTGCAGAGATAAATATTTGACTGTCAGTGTGTTCAGCGTGTAGAGTCAAGCTAGCTGATTACTCCTCTCAGTGCTCAGGACTGCTATGAATATCTTTTGGGTTATTGAAAACTTTGAATATTTTAGCTTGGATGCCATAGAAATTCTGTTCATCACCCTTGGCATGTTCATTAGAAATTTGAACTCCACGCAGGTGATGTTGAAATAAATATAATCAAAGGGATTACCCATAAAAATGAATATTATGTCCCAGTGAATTGTGCTGTAGGTATATGAACTAAATTTGTGAATTCTTGCTGAAGCACACCTCTTTCTTTTCTGGGTTTGTTTTGTATTTGGGACAAGGGGTGATTGGGGTTTTTTTTGCTTTTTTTTCTCCCCTCACTACAAATGTAAAAAGTACATGTTACCTGAACTAAGACCTTCTTAACTAACTTGATTTTATTTTTAGCCTGAGAATTTACTAATGTCTCCTGTGATATGCTTCCCAGTCCCCTTTCTGGGACTTGAGCAGGAATTCTTAGAAACTGCTTAAAACACATGCAGTTTTTGACCTTGTGTCAAAATATTTTAGCATATCTTCAGTATGGTAATTTTAATCTATACCTAGTGTGATTTGTGAGATAAGTTTTCCAAAGGCACTTAAAGATCTAGATCAAGGGAGTTTGAGTTCTGAATTATGACTTAGGTCTTAATTATAAGGTTAATGATACTTTCTGTGTTAGAAGCTGAGGGTTCTTTGTTTCTCCTGGTGCCAAGTAGTAGCTTCTTTGCTGGGATTTTTTGTAGGGAATCCTGAAATTAGATTCGTTATGGATGTAAAATATAGCTGCCTTGTAGAGGTGGGAGCACACAACTGGACCTGTTAGGATACAGGTTTTGTGGCATCAGTTGGGAAACTGTTTAATTTTAAAGTCCTTTTGTCAACTGGGCAGAAGTGTGTGGTGCTTCACTTTCTCCTTTGCTATTACACCAGAGAAACACTGGAGAAGTGACAGGGAAAAAAACATGGAGCTCTTATGAGGAAAATTAGGAAAAGGTGTGTTTTCCCCAAGAGCTGCTTTAGGCTCAAGTTTGCTGTGTGCTCCTAAACATCCCATGTATAGAATGAACTTCAGGGAATGTGGCAGTCGGTGCTATCTGTGTCGTGTCCATACACTGTTATCACTGTAAGTGGTGTTACCTTTGCTTACCTAACACCTTGATCAAACTCTCTGCAACCCGCTGTTACAAAGCTTCCACTCCTCTGGTTTCAGCAAATTCTGCCGTGTGAGCATCCTGCCTTGTTGCTTTTTTGTTTTGTTTATGGGAGGTGGGGGTGAAGGCTGGACAGACTTCTACATGAAAACATTTAAACTCTTGTAAGAAAAATTGCATAGATACCCATTGGTTGGACTTGTTCTGCAGCCCTGCTTCCAGAGGTACGGAGCTCCAGGTCCAAATAGTGGCTGATTTGTTGTAGGAAAGATCTTTGGGTTTAAAAAAAAAAAAAGAAATCTTATGGTGGGCTTTAAAAAGCATGTCATTCTGATACTTACCTCTTTCTTTGATTGAATACAGTAAACCTTTTTCATATCTCAAATTCTAACAGTTAAAGGATTAAAGGTTGGGCTCAATGTGTGGAATACATATATTAGTGGAAAACAAGAGTTTTTAAGGAGTTCCATCTGTTGGTGGGAGTTCATCCCACTGTCCCTTTATTGTCACATTACACTTGGCAAGTGTTTTGCTTTGACTAAGTGTGGTTCTTCTGTCCAACAGCAGTGAGTGGAAGAGCATCTGCAATGTCAAACACTCCTACCCACAGCATTGCAACCTCAGTGTCCCAACCTCAGACGCCGACTCCGAGTCCCATCATTTCTCCTTCAGCCATGCTGCCCATCTACCCTGCTATAGACATCGATGCCCAGGTGAGCCTGCCACTCACAGATGCACAAAGCTGTATTTTCCTGCATCCTGCATAATTCAGTGGTGGCAGACAGCTCTGCTGTATAATGGATTGGGGTCTGGGGACTGGATTTGCTGCTTTTAGAAAGCCAGAGCAACACCCCCGAGAGTCGCAACCCACTTTCCTCTTGTGCTCTCGCCAAACAAAAAAATGGTCTCTGAATGACTGAATACTTGTATTTCTTATTCCTTTGTTGTCGGTGTGATTATGAGAAATAGCAGAGTTGCCTACTGACAGAAATTAAATGTTTTCTGGCCTGGTATCCTAAGAGAAAAATAAGCCTTAAAGTATTGCACACAGTTTTTGGCTGTGCTTCCAATTTGTTGACCAGAAAGTCTTGACACTAATAATTGCTGTGGTTTTTTTTAGCAAGAGGAGATAATTCAAGCTCTCATTTCCACTTAGGGAAAGGCTTTTCTATATTGAAAATAGTTGTTAAAAGGGTAACTTTATGTTGACTTGGAGCTAGCTGGCCATCAGCAAAAAGCATACGCATACTAACTGGCACATATCTGTGCACAGCTCTGGGCTATACATAACATGACTGAGAATTAAGCAGCATGGAGCAGAGGAAAGGCGTGAGATCACTGTGGAGAAAAGGAGAGAAACCTCTGGAAAAATCAGCCCTTGCTACTTAGTTGCTTATGGCACTTGGCTTGGATTCTGCCCTAATGAAGTCTTTGGCACTCCTGAACTGGAGTGCTAAGAATTAAAGACAGAATTCTTATCTTCATTATACCATCTAAAGGTCACAGTCAAGCAGTGGTAAAGAAGTTAATCTGGTTAGCAGAGCACAGATGAAAGCTCAGTTCTTTAAGAATCTCAGTTCTTCTTAAGGATTTCTTCTTAAATCTCCCAGCAGAGCTGCCTTGAGAGGTAGAATCCTGTCATGAACTTGTACACAGCTGTCAAGGGGGGCATCCATAAACATGCCCTTAGCTTATAGAAGCTTTTTCTTTTGGCATGGGTACAGTTGTTTTGGCTAATGTGCACTATAACAGGGGCTGTACTTGATAAAGCAAGCATTTATCTTGTGTGTATGTCTGTTTGGTTTAGACTGAGAGTAACCATGACACAGCCTTGACGCTGGCTTGTGCTGGTGGCCATGAAGAACTGGTACAAACCCTGCTGGAGAGAGGAGCTAACATTGAACACAGGGACAAGAAAGGTGGGTATTTCACCATGGCAGTACAAACCCTTTCTGCTTTGCCAGTGTGTCCCACTAAATAAATCCCCAGTAAGCCTAGACTTCATGTGAAACCTTTAGGCTTGCTCTTGTGGTGGCTTAACTCCTGTCACATTTTCTGTTTCAGGGTTTACTCCACTTATTTTGGCTGCTACAGCCGGCCATGTGGGTGTTGTAGAAATCCTACTGGATAATGGAGCCGATATTGAAGCGCAGTCTGAGAGAACCAAGGACACTCCCTTGTCTTTGGCTTGTTCAGGAGGGAGGCAAGAGGTAAAGTAAACCTTAAATCTTCAGAAGCAGTGTGTCAATGACATATAGTGTTAGAGTACAGTACAAGAATCTTCCAGAAAAGATACAGTCACATGGGTTGTGTGTTTCAAAAAGATGCAAAGACCTTCACAATTTCCATTTTACACATTACCAGATGTCTCATATAGACTGCTTTTCCTCTTTTGATAACTGGACTAGTGCTGTGCAGGTATCCTCGTGAATGCAGTCATTAGTTCCCCATATGGGACTTTTACCAGCATAATTAGATGTAGATATGAAATGAATGCTGTCGAGAATCAGGAGTTGGACACAAATGGGTTCCATATATGAGCCTTGTCATAGTTTTTGGGGAAAAAAATGGGAAAAATCTGGGCTTTGGGCAGCAGAGATGATGTCAGGAACACACTCCTGCCCAAATTTTGGATTTGACACTATATTTATTCTAGGATTTCATGGATAAGCATTCTGATTGAGAATTGTGCAGGTCTGATCTAAACTTTTTTAATGTTTAAAACCTGAAAGTGAAGCAAATTTACCATTGCAGTGGAAGTGACACCATGAGTTTTGACCTTAATGTACACTGTGATTTTATGTTGCTAGCCAGTTCAGTTTCTTGTCAAGTCCTCTGCAGGTGAGGCAAGAAAGCAGGAGTACTTTTTGCACCATATTGAAACTGAATCTCTGGGTCTGGCAGGCTTTAAAGACAGCTGAAATAATCCTGAGGAGATCTGCTTTTTCTTACTGTGCTGTTGAATTTGGCAGACTCACAAGCAGCCATGATTGATTTTTTTTTTTTTTTAAAGGAAGCTTTTTTTGGGATCACAGGTGTGGCCTCATCTGGTCATCAAGGCAAGGAGTATAGCAAAGCAACTGATAAAAGCAACTTCCTTACCTTTAACATCTTCCAACAGAACATTAAGATCTAAAAAGCATTTGTCTTGAATAGATTTGCAAGTTTGGGAGAAAACCAGATGTTATTTGTTGAAACACTGCAGGTGGTGGAGTTGCTGCTAGCTCGAGGGGCAAACAAGGAGCACAGGAATGTGTCTGATTACACACCTTTGAGCCTTGCCGCCTCAGGTGGCTACGTGAACATTATCAAGATTCTGCTGAATGCTGGGGCAGAAATCAATTCCAGGCAAGTTCCCTTTACAGCTCTTAGCTCATGTGCTTGGTTGTGAGTTATGTGAGGAGAGTGTGTGTGTTTTCCCTGCGTAGTTTCTCTGTGTGTGCATTTATGCCATGCTTTTGAATCTTTTGGGAGGTAGAAAACAGCTCAGGTGTGAGCTGCATGGGTACAAGGAAAGGGCCAAGCAGAGGCTATAAATTACAAGCACACCTCATAATAGATGCCCGTCAGTTTGCCAAACCATGCTGCTGGGGAGAACCTTTTGTAGGTTCAGTAGAAGTTGGTTTGCAGCTGATTTTTCAGTCTTGTGTAAGTACCCTACCTCCAACAGTTCATTATAGTCACATTTCTGAAATGACCTTAAAATCAGTTTTGGTTCTTTCTTTCCTCTCTTTCAGAACTGGTAGCAAATTGGGCATTTCTCCCTTGATGCTGGCAGCCATGAATGGGCACACTGCTGCTGTCAAGCTGTTACTGGACATGGGCTCTGATATAAATGCCCAGATAGAGACCAACAGGAATACAGCTCTGACTCTGGCCTGTTTTCAAGGAAGAACTGAGGTGGTCAGCCTGCTGCTTGATAGAAAAGCTAACGTGGAACACAGAGCCAAGGTAAAGAGCAAACAGCTGGAGGGATCTCCAGAGCATGGTGCTTGTAAGTCATCATGTCCGTGTTGGTACCTGATTTTCCTGCCTCTGTGCAAATCAGCTTCTCCAGTTCTCTAGTCCAGCTAACTGAACTGAACTAGATATCATACAGAAAAAATATAGGTGCATTTAAGGGCTAAGATTTTGGTGGTTACAAAGCTCATCAAAAAATGTGTTTCTTCAAAGAAGTGTTGATTCATCTTGAGGTGCTTACAAGTGTAAGGACAGCGATCCATTATGTTTGTGAGTCAGATAAATACTGTGTCTCAGGTAAGCCACTCAGCCCTCACTGATGGCTTCTTTCTCCTGCTTGTTGTCCCAGACTGGTCTCACACCGTTGATGGAAGCAGCTTCTGGGGGATACGCAGAAGTCGGCAGGGTCTTGCTGGACAAAGGTGCAGATGTCAACGCTCCCCCAGTACCTTCATCCAGAGACACAGCTTTAACCATTGCAGCAGACAAAGGGCACTACAAGTTCTGTGAGCTCCTCATTAGCAGGTATGGTGTTGGCAAGTGAGCAGCTTAAAGGGAAATGTGGCTGTGTTTAGGCTTCGTTTTCCTAATATACAGTAATATTTCCAAATAGCCAGTAAAGGTCAGGAAATGGGAAAGGTTCTGTGTGTCTGATTTTTACCAGATAATTTAATTTATCTCAGGTACTCAAATTAAGTTCTTCTTGGGGTTAGAGTGCTTCCTTTTGCCTAAATGCAGGAATGTGTTTGGTTTTGTAGGGGAGCTCACATTGATGTGCGGAACAAGAAGGGGAATACTCCACTGTGGCTGGCAGCAAACGGGGGGCATCTTGATGTTGTCCAACTGCTGGTCCAGGCTGGAGCTGACGTGGATGCAGCTGATAACAGGAAAATAACTCCTCTCATGGCAGCCTTCCGAAAGGTAGATTGTGAAGTTCAGCTTGGCTCTTAGCTAGGATTGTGTTGCTCATCCCTACATAGCTGTTAGAAGTAGAACATACTGACAGAATCTAC
Source organism: Chloebia gouldiae (assembly GCA_003676055.1). Taxonomy (NCBI): domain Eukaryota; kingdom Metazoa; phylum Chordata; class Aves; order Passeriformes; family Passeridae; genus Chloebia; species Chloebia gouldiae. The sequence continues at coordinate 1,933,237 of QUSF01000069.1, read as the reverse complement.
ATATTTAATAATATCTCAGTTAATTTTACTTGGCCTTGAATCTTCAGAAACAGATACGTATGTCACCTGTGTAATATCAGAGTTCAATTCTAATTGCAGTTTGTTTTATAGGGAGTGCAGTGAGTCTGGTTCTGGTGTGTGTGAGGGGTGAAAATTGCAGTCTGTTTCTGTGTGATAGAACCGGGGGGGGAAATAGGATTGGTTCCTTAGGCAAGAGAGGGTGAGGATTTTGGTCCAAAAAGTGTGGTTTAGCCTGATTAGAGTATGCAAATTATTTCTGTTAGTAAGAGAGTGTAGTTGAGGTGTTTCAGTACTGCAAACATTGCAGAAGCCTGTAGCTGTTAAGCTGTTAGAGTTGGGCATCTGAAAACTGCCCCAAAATAGGCAGAAGTTTATGCAGGTACTTGTGGAGTGAGGGCAACCTGACGAGAGGTAATTACTTGCTTTCTCTGGTGTCAGAAATGTGCAGAAATGTGCCTCACTAGTTCCAAAGGTGAGAAAGATCTCAAAAAATGTGTTGAGAACTTCATGTGCTAAGGAGTTGCAAATAAATATTTTGCAAGGAATGCTGGGGCTGAGGAGTTTCTCAGTAAAGCAGAGGCAGCTGGTCTGATAGACAGTGTTGTCCCTGAAATTTGTTTTGCAGGGTCATGTGAAAGTGGTGCGTTACCTGGTGAAAGAGGTGAACCAGTTCCCATCCGACTCAGAGTGCATGAGATACATAGCGACCATCACTGATAAGGTAAGATGGGGGGAAGGAAACACTTGGCAAGGAACAGTGTTGTGTCTCAGCTTCAGAGACAGTGATATGACCTCTCTTCAGCTCATTGGCCACCAGCTTTCAGCCAGAGCATGAGTCCCATTGGAGTTTTTGAGGAAAAACAGCAGGAAATGAGAACACGTGGCACTTTGCTCTCAATGTGCTTTGTCATTTCAGGAGATGCTGAAGAAGTGCCACCTGTGCATGGAGTCAATCGTTCAAGCCAAAGATAGACAGGCTGCAGAGGCCAACAAAAATGCAAGCATTCTGCTAGAGGAACTGGACTTGGAGAAGGCAAGTGGAAAGAGTTGCGGCTGGGAATATTTCTCTCTTAAAATTCCAATTTCACGTTCCTTCAAGATTACAAGGTCGGTAAAATTAGTTATTGGGGTATAGGAGTGTGTGTAGTGACCATAATTGGAGTGTCCAGAGCTGAGCATCTTGTTGTTCAGGTAACCCTTGAACTTTGCTATTATTCAGAGACATTGGATCAGGAAATGCCACTGTAACTATTTCGTCCATACCAAAAGAAGGATTTCTGAATATGATTTGTCAGAAAAAATGAGTCTGGCATTTTCTAGTCATTCATACAGATTTTAGGTCTAAACCCAATATTGTATCCTAAATATTAAAAAAAGAACTAATTTACTAAAAACCATAGTACTGTAGTAGAATTAAAACAGAAAAGTCCAAGGAAATAAAAAGCATTTGGATTTCTTGAAATGCATGAGACATCTTGTAATGCTGTTCCATGTACTTGACTTGTAGCTAAGGGAAGAAAGCAGGAGACTGGCTCTGGCTGCCAAAAGAGAGAAGAGAAAAGAGAAAAGGAGGAAGAAAAAAGAAGAACAAAGGCGAAAACTAGAAGAAATAGAAGCAAAAAATAAAGAGAATTTTGAACTTCAAGCTGCTCAGGAGAAGGAGAAGTTAAAAGCTGAAGGTGATTACTGCAATTATTCCAAGAAAAGAATGAAATTCGGTATGAGCTGGTATGACGTCTGTAATAGATTTATGGATGTCTCACAGTCAAGGGTTTTGTATGTTTCCTGGAACTTTGTAAAAAATTTAGTCCTAAAGTTTTTTGATAGGACAGGTGTGATTTGGAAGGCAAAATACTCAAGTTTGCTCAAACGAGCTAAGTTACTCCTGCTTTTTCTTTACTCTTCTATCAGATGATCCTGAGGTCCCAATGGAGCCTCCCAGTGCTACCACCACCACCACCATAGGTATATCTGCAACCTGGACAACGTTAGCAGGTTCTCATGGGAAGAGGAATAACACCATCACCACAACGAGCTCCAAGAGGAAAAACAGGAAAAACAAAGTAACCCCTGATAATGTTCAGATTATATTCGATGATCAGCTTCCCATTTCCTATAGCCAACCTGAGAAGGTGAATGGGGAATCCAAGAGCAGCAGCACTAGCGAGAGTGGTGACAGTGACAATATGAGGATCTCCAGCTGCAGTGATGAGAGCAGCAATAGTAACAGCAGCCACAAAAGTGACAATCATTCCTCCACAGCTGTCACTAACACACAGAGCAACAAAAAGCAACCATCGGTGCTCGTCACTTGTCCAAAGGATGAGAGGAAAGCAGTGCCTGGCAAGTCATCCATCAAGTAAGTTCCTGTGACCATGAATGCAAAATGCAAGTCATCCTTTTCTTCTCCCCCACGTAATGACAGCATTTAATTCCTTTTGCAGGTTGTCTGAAGTTATTAATGAAGTGACAAGTAATTCCTTGTCTACTTGCACAAAATCCGCTCCTTCTCCCCTTTCTTCTCCAAACGGAAAGCTAACCGTTGCTAGTCCTAAACGTGGTCAGAAAAGAGAAGAAGGTTGGAAGGAAGTTGTGAGAAGGTAAGCAAAATAATTCCCCTGATTCCCGTTGATGCTTTCCTTTGTGTAGCCTTCCTTGGAGTTACTGAATGACCTTCTTAGTGGATTTGAGATCTCACAAAGTTGCTGCTGCATGGATTGAATCAGAAAATACAGTATGCTTTTGACCAGCCTGGCCACAGTTTCTTGCCATGGAAGTGTTTCCTACTTAATGTTGTTTCTTTTTTATATAGGTCCAAGAAGGTTTCTGTCCCATCAACTGTGATTTCCAGAGTTATTGGCAGAGGAGGATGTAACATCAACGCGATCCGGGAGTGCACGGGAGCACATATAGATATTGACAAACAGAAGGATAAAACTGGAGACAGAATCATCACAATAAGGTAAGCAGGATCCTGCAATGGTCCATCCTGTGGGTATTTTCTCTTTATAGAATGTTTGTCTGCATAGGAAAATTAAAGGCTTGATCTGGTTGTTCCTTGGAAGATCTCTTGGAAGCAGGGGAGATGAATGGGGTGGGGAAACAAGAGTACAACCACCAGCAGGTACAAAAGACAGCTTGTGAGATAAGGTCAAACATAAATGTTGGGGTTCTGTTGTTTGGGCTTGTTAGTACAGGGTGAAATATGAAGACATATTTAGGGATGCAAATATTTTATCCATTTGAGTTTTTTGGGATTTGGGGCATTCAACTTGAACTTCTTGAGTTAGCTGTCTGCAGCAGGACTGTGCCAAGCTCAGTTTTTGGATAGACAGTTATTTTCCCATTTGTGTTAGGGTGATAGCAGACAGATTGGGTTGTGTGTGGGAGGTCTTTGGCTATAACATGCGTAAATGCTTTAGATGCACTTTTTCTGTCCTTTTTTTTTTGTAGGGGTGGCACAGAGTCAACCAGACAGGCCACACAGTTGATCAATGCTCTGATTAAGGATCCAGATAAGGAAATAGATGAACTTATTCCAAAGAACCGTTTGAAAAGTTCAACTGTAAATTCCAAAATAGGGTCCTCAACACCTGCCACCACTACAGCTGCTAACAGTTCTCTCGTGGGCATCAAAGTGACCACTGTAGCTGCTTCGTCAACATCTCAGACCGCCTCCGCGCTCACCGTGCCTGCAATCTCCTCAGCATCCACTCATAAAAGTATTAAGAACCCCGTGAACAACGTGCGGCCTGGTTTCCAAGTTTCTCTTCCTCTGGCATATCCTCCTCCGCAGTTTGCACACGCGCTCCTCGCTGCTCAGACGTTCCAGCAGATCCGTCCGCCGCGGCTGCCCATGACGCACTTCGGAGGTACCTTCCCACCAGCCCAGTCCACGTGGGGTCCGTTTCCCGTCAGGCCGCTGAGCCCCGCCCGAGCTACGAACTCGCCGAAACCTCACATGGTGCCTCGCCACAACAGCCAGAACAGCAGCGGTTCTCAGGTGAATTCAGCAAGTTCTTTGACCACGAGTCCCACGGCAACGACGACTTCAGTGGCTTCTACTGTGCCTGGATCTTCGGCGAGCGGCAACCCGAGCTCCCCTTCGGTCAGGAGGCAGCTGTTTGTCACGGTGGTGAAGACGTCCAACGCCACCACCACCACCGTGACGACCACGGCGAGCAACACAAGCACGGCACCCACTCACACCACGTATCCGACTCCTACTGCCAAAGAACACTACCCTGCATCTTCCCCCTCATCTCCCTCTCCTCCTGCGCAGCCGGCGGGCGTCTCCAGGAGCAGTCCTCCCGACTGCGCGGCAGCCTCTCCCAACAAAGGTGCGCCTCCGTCTGAGCCAGACGTGGGGAGCCCGCCCGCGGTGGATGCGGGCGGCTCGACCAGCAGCAGGCAGCCCAATCCTGGGACCAGCAGCTCCTCTGTGCATCCTGCTCATCAGCAGCCTCCCGGAGCTCCTCTGCCAGAGGCCAGGCCCCCTCTCCAGCAACCTCAGGTTCCTGCACCAGATCCTCGCATGGTTGTGCCTCCAAGTTTAGCGGCGACGAGCTCATCCGCTCCGGCGGTAGGCGCGAGCAACGCTCCCATGACCTACCCCGTGTCCCAGCCGGCCATGGGGTCTGCTCAGCCCCCAGCCAAGATGGAAACCCCAGCCATCAGACCACCTGTCCATGGAACTGGCAGCGTCCCCAAGAATTCAGCTCCTGTGCAAAACTCCTCTGTCGCAGTCCTCAACGTTAACCACATCAAAAGGCCCCACAGCGTTCCTTCTTCAGTGCAGCTTCCTTCTACCTTAAGTACACAAAGTGCTTCTCAGAATTCGGCCCACCCAGCGAACAAGTCCATGGGGAACAACTTCAGTGCTACTCTGCCTTTTGGGCCCTTTAGTACGTTGTTTGAGAACAGCCCCACGTCTGCTCATGCCTTCTGGGGAGGGTCCGTCGTTTCCTCTCAGACAACACCAGAATCCATGCTCTCAGCTAAATCCTCATTTTTGCCAAATTCAGATCCATTACATCAGTCTGATACTTCCAAAGCCCCAGGTTTTAGGCCACCGTTACAGAGGCCAGCTCCAAGTCCCTCAGGTAAGTCTCTGGCTTGTGTCCCTACCATAATAATACAGTTTATTCTTGTGTTTTTTAAGCTGAGTTCATTTTAAGCGCCCTGTCGAATCTAGTAACTGTTTGGCAGCTGATGGGCTTGGTAAAATAGGGGTTTTGCCATTCCAGTCTGTTCCTCTCCAATAGCTGAGATAATGAAACACTCTAATTTCCTCCTCCCTTCCCTGTCGGATAGTGACTGTGCCAGTTTGTGATACCTTGTCCTGAGACTGCAGAAAAATATGCAGCATTTTCCAAGGGCTAGGATGGTAAAAAAGTGGTGTTTTGATATGAACTTGTAACTTACAAGAGGTGTGTTCTCTTAATTTCTAAATTTGATCCAAAAAATGTCATTTCCTTGACTGCCTGCATTTTTTAGTGTACTGTTGTGCTTTCTGCCCAAAATGGAGGCCAAGGGGTTGCCACAGAGTCTGTTATGTAGCTTCCAGAAAGTACATACATGGTTTGGACCATCTTTGCCTGTTTTTGTAGGACCACTGATCTGTTAATGGTGTGAAGGATAGAACAGCGCTTTCTTTCCTATTTTGTGAATATGATATACTAGTCAGCATTATGATTAGGGCCCTGTATGTCCCTAATATACACAAATGCATAAGTCTTAGATCCCTAAGATTTTATTTTTCACTTTCTTCATTGAAGAGGACATGAAGGGAGCAGTATTTGGACTATCTTGGCTAATTGGTGGCATTTGATGTTAAGGAAGAATCATTCTTGATTTAAGTGTAGAGCACAACTACCACATACCAAATAGATTTGCAGAGTGTGAAGCTTAATGCTCCAGTTTCTTTAGGAAAACTGTAACACACACTCCCAAATACAGATTGGATAAAAGTTTTCCTTTCTATTACCGTGATACGGGCGACCTCTTGCTGGAGTGTTGGACTTGTGGGAGTCACTTGTGCCCGTTTTCTCTCGCAGGTATTGTCAGTATGGATTCTCCCTATGCTTCTGTAACACCTTCTTCTACACACCTGGGGACCTTTGCCTCAAACCTGTCGGGAGGGCAGATCTACGCGCCCGGGACACCGCTGGGCGGAGCGCCTGCAGCTGCTAATTTTAACAGACAGCATTTTTCCCCTCTTAGTTTATTGCCTCCATGTTCATCAGCATCAAATGGTGAGTTCTGGTCAGCAGGAGGCTGCTGAGAAGCTGCTGTATAAATAAAATTGTCCTGCATAAGGAATTCTGGGAGAATATCTTCAGGGCAGGTTCTGGTACCTTCCTCTACCTTTGGCCCCTGGACAGAAAACAAATAAGCTGTTGAGTGCTGGCTTATTTATAGGGAACGTGTTCATCTGTTTTATTGGCAAAAACAATGACAAAAAAAAAACAAACCCAGGGAACAAATCAAAAAGAAGAAGAAGAAACAAACCCAAGAAAGACATGAGTTTATGTGGGCTTATTTCAGCCCTGATGTAGGATATAATCCTCAAATCCTCTGTTGCTGATGGACAGTGATGCTTAGTTAAGGTTTTGTGGTGTGTGTCCTCCAGTGGCTGAGCTACTGAGGTGTAATAAGCATTTCATATAAGGGGCTAAATCAGTGGTGAATATCTCTGTGATCTGGAAAGAAAATTATCCTGAGGTGGATGAATGTAGCATTAACCAGCTCCCCCTTGTTAGCTGTTGGACATTGAAGGATAGGTTGGTGGGATCTGGCCACCTTCACTAAGTGCTCCTGTTGCTCTCCTTGCAGAATCTCCTGCTCAGTCCGTGTCCTCTGGAGTACGAGCACCCTCTCCCACCCCCTCAGCAGTGTCCTTGGGATCAGAAAAACCCAGTAATGTTTCTCAGGACAGAAAAGTTCCTGTTCCTATTGGGACTGAACGGTCTGCACGTATTAGACAAACTGGAACGTCTACTCCTTCTGTAATTGGGAGCAACTTGGCTGCTCCAGTGGGACACAGTGGGATCTGGTCCTTCGAAGGTATAGGTGGCAGTCAAGGTAGGTGTTGTTCATAGATGCACTTGAGTTGATCACACCATTATGTTTGCCAAACTTGTCTTCAGCACAGGATCATGCAGAAGTGAGTGCCTGAAAACACAGAAATGTTCTTTCCAAAGGGTTTGGAGCAAGGGCTTCTCTAGACATCCTGTCCACTTAATTGTTTTAACAAGGTTTCTGAAGCCCTCGGGGGTTCTGAAATGTCCTCCCTATGAAGATTTGCTACTCCCAAGTAGGAGCAGGAAAAATAAAAACAGGCCTTCCAGGGATGAACACAGTGAGGATCATTGAATTTAGGAAGAGGGGAAATTGAGGTGTCACAAGAGAAATGTCTGGAGTTTCTTGTTGATAAAGAGGTTGTTTGTACAGTAGAAGTTAGTATTTAATTTGTAGCTAAGGTAGAACTTTTTGTGCTGAGGATGGTGCTTTTATAAAGCGATATTCCACATTTGGGTTCCCTTTGTTTTTTTCAGCTGTTCGCCTTCTATTGCCACAAGGCTCTTGGCTCTCCTGGAGTCACATAAAATTTTGTATTTCAGATCTTATTAACAATTTCAGCTAGTCATCCTACAGCTTTTCTTACCAAACTTGTCAGGAGTCTTGGATGCAATTTCTGGGAGACTGATGAACTTTTTTCGTGTTGATTGGGTTTTTGTGGGGAGTTCAGTTTTAATTTCTTTAGGGTTTTTTTGCTTGGGATGGGGGATATGAATATTGAGACTGTATTGGATTGGATCTCTGGATGTCTGATCTCTGGATCTCTGGATGTCCTGTCAGCCTCCTGCACAAAATGGGGTTTGCCATGAGTTCTGCCTGAATTGCTCAGGGCTTTATCCAGTCTGCTCTGGAAAACCTGCAAAGATTGGAACTCTCCTACATCGTTCAGAGCAATCTGTTCTGCTTCTTGACTGAGTCTAGACAGATGAAGGTTTTAATTGACTGACTGTGCTGGAATTTTTTTTCCCAAATACAAATCCTTTTTTATTTCACTGGTGTTCTTTTCCCAGATAAAGCTTTAGAAATTCACGATTTATTTGCATTGTGTTGCTGTAAAAGTTGTCCTTTGTGCTTGTCTTGGCTTTTGGGATGCTGCTTTCTTTCTGCTCCGGTCAATTACTTGAACATTTTGATTTTCAGTTCACAGTGGGATTGGCTGTTATCTACTTGAGTATTAGGGTGCCTCAGAAATGTTTCTATGCTCCTTCTCCGAATAATTTTTTTTTAATGTTTTGTTTTGAAAATCGGATTTTTGAATGTCTGGGGTTTGAACTGTAGCACCAGTACCAAAGTGCCTCTGATGAATTCACAGAATTAGGACATGAGCCCATATCTGCAGCTCGTCATTTTGCAGTTTTGGTTTGCACAGATACTTCTGTGTCCCTTAGAATATTGAGTAATTAATGGAAGAATGGTAGTGAAGTAGAGCAAATAGTCTTCATAGTGTACATACCCTTTCCACAGCACCAAAGGCACGAGGAATTGAGGTTTTTGGAGGAGGGAGTGTTAGCCCATATTCCAGCTTTGCTGTTGAAATGGAGGAAAGTTGCAGGGGCAACGCTCTGGTTGCAGGTAACTGTCCCAGACTCCTGGCAGTGGCTCAGGGCTCCTGGCCCTGCAGGTGGCACTGCTGGTGTTCTCCATCCACGCCGTGTGCTCTGAGCTGTGGTGCGGGCGGGGCTGAGAGCTGCAGGCTGGCCGGCAGGCGCGGAGGGTGCCCTGGTAACGCCGTGTCTCTGTGCTGGCAGATAAAGTGGACTGGTGTCACAGCGGCATGGGCAGCCACATGATCCACAGGCCCATGTCTGATCCAGGCGTCTTCTCGCACCAAGCCATGGAGAGAGACAGCACGGGAATTGTAACGCCTTCTGGTACATTCCATCAGCCCGTCCCTGCAGGATACATGGACTTCCCAAAAGTTGGGGTAATGACCTCCTTGGCCCCCATATGCAGCGTGAATCCCCTTTTGTCCTTCTGTCCGTGCACTAGTAGTGGCATTGGTGAAAGCACCCTGACTGTCCTTTTCCTTCCCCTCAGGGAATGCCTTTTTCTGTGTATGGGAACGCCATAATTCCTCCTGTAGCCCCCATCACAGATGGTACTGGAGGCCCCATCTTTAACGGGCCTCATGCTGCTGACCCATCTTGGAACTCGCTGATAAAGATGGTTTCAAATTCCACAGAAAACAATGGGCCTCAGACGGTAATTGCTCTGTTTTTTGCACTATGTATTTTACTCAAAATGTGTGGTGATTCCTTTCTGTGCAGTTAGGCATTTGGGAAAAGAAATCTTGGGGCAAAATTTAATAGGAAAAGGCAATTTATGTGCTGTTAGTTAAGCTTTCCCTTCCTAAGAAGGGAACACAGCAACCGGACTGCTGCTGGGCTCTGTAGTTGAGGATGTTGTGACTGTGTTAGGAGCACTCCAAGGAAGGGAGTAAGTAGCTCTTTGCTGTTTCGATCTTGCCTGGCTTGTCCACTAAACATAATTTAGGCAGAGGGATTAATTCCCCTAAACCTCTTGTTCATACTCAGGAACTAATACTATAATGGTAGTTCTGGTTAGATTATATCCTGTGATTATGTTTAATTGGACAATGATCCCTGTTACACTGTTACTAAATAAAGATGCTTCTGGGCTTAATTTGCTTGGGAATGATCCAAACTCTGGGGAGTGCTCCCAGCTCTGCTAGACCATAGGTGTGAGGTGAGAGGGGGTTTGGCCACAGTTCAGGTACTGCTCCGAGCTGGCTTCTCGTCCCTGCAAGGTGATTTCTGGTTTCATGAGGAAACTTTGTCCCCCAAAGAAAGCTTTACTTGGTTAGACCTGGGATTCCCCAGAGCTGAAGGTGTTAGAGGAAAATAAGGTGGCAGAAATAAAGTTCTTGTTTGTCTGAAGTTAAGGTCAAGAAGAGAGCATGTCCCTTGCTCTGGGCATGGAGGGATTCGGGAGCTGGGCTGGGAAATCAAGTGCTGCACACCCAGAGCCCTACTACTTGTCCTGTAGGGGAAAAAGCGTGAGCCCTGCAGCCTCCTGTGGGCTGTGCCCTGCTTCGAGCAGCCTGAAGCAAGGTGTTAACACAGGTTTCTCTTGCAGGTGTGGACTGGAACTTGGACACCTCACATGAACAGTGTGCATATGAACCAACTGGGCTGAGTGGGATCAACGTGCTGGCCTTGAGATTCCTTTTTTTGCAGAGGAAACCACAATTGGCAGAAACAGTTTATGTGCTCCCAGATCATTCTACTGATGTGCTTGACTGAAGTGTGTAGGCTTTTTGCAGAAGAACTTACTAACTGACCTTTTTCTGTGAACATTGTGACCGCCCATTCCCCACCATCATATGTTTCAACTTAGTTAGACTTTCTTCTTTCCTTTCCTCCTCTTTTTTTTTTTTTGACATAACTTTCTGTTGAAGCTGTTCTTTGGCTGGTTGGTTTTAGTACTGTAAACTGCTTCTGAGCAAACACAGAAATTTAGCAAAATTATGTAAACTTGATCCTGAAGTTTTAGAATGGCAAATAAATGTACAATTGTTTACATAACAAATGGCTAAGCAGAAAGTAAATTTCAATATGTCAGTTATAGAGGCTCTACTTTATGTAGACTTAAATTAATGTGAGATATGTACCTTCATATTCAGAAATCTGGATGTTTCCTTCATACATTAAACTATTAATAAGCATAACTTTTCTACTTGTGTAATTTAAGTAAGTTATAAAAAGAAAAACACCCCAGGCATTATCAGAGGGCGTTTTCCAAATGTGTTGGATTTTTTTTGAAAATACATACATTTCCTGTTTGACATTTGAGGAGAGCTTCCCTGCTGAAGTCTCCAGAGGCAGGTCTCTTCCAGAATCAGGCCCATGAAGGTTTATTTGGAAGAGTCCAAGTGGGAATTCCTGTATGCATTGTCAGGAGCTGTCACCTGTGGGCAGCTGTAGCGGGAGGTGAAGGAGGGTGTGTCCTGTGAGGCTGGGCGGGGTGAGCAGTGACACAGATCCAGTCGGGATCCCTGTACAGTTCCCTTACAGACCATTTAAAGGAGATCTACAACTCAGATTTAGGAAGTATTATTTGGTTTTATTACGGTTCCTTCTTTAAAAACCAAGGAAACATCTCGGCTGGCCACAGAAACTACTGCCTTTTAACTGTTGTGATATTTGAGGTGTCCTCAAACCTTTTGCATGCCCAAAGCCGTATTTCTGCCCTCAGATGCTGCTCTGAATAAAAGCAGGTTCCTTTTCCAGCAATCTGATCTCCTGAAATACATCCTGTGAAGATCTGGTGGTAGCAAAATGGATCCCAAAGTGAGGAACTGCTCAGAAAAAGATTTGAAACTCCATCTCACACCTTACCAGGGAGTGCCCTTCCCCTCTGCTACAATCATTTTCTGCAGGCTGTAGAGCTGTTTAGGGTTACTGATTATTAATCCTACTGGGAAATAGTGCTCAGTATTTATTAGCACCATGAATTCAGAGTATTTTGTTGACCTGGCACTTAAATCTATGGCTGGGGCAGTAACAGGCCTGATGCCACCACTGTTGCAGTGGTCTGGGCACAGGAGATCCTGGGTGGGGGGAATTGGACCATTTTTATTCCCTGATACTTTTTTTCTCTTTTCCCCCCACAGTGTAATGCTTTTTATTTGTCCAATAAACCAAGGAATGTACTCTTGGGAGCGGGCAGGTGCTGTTTATTTGGGAAAAAAGAGCAGAACCAGGGTTAGGGCAAACAATGGAGAGGAAGAGATCACAGTGCATCATATGGTCTAAGGGGTATTTCGACCTCTCCTTGCCACAGAAGGGGTAAGGAGACAGTTCAGAACCTGGCTGCACAGGAGAATGCTGCCAGTGTGGAATAATGAAGTGCTTGGTAATGATTAATTACTCTGAATATAATCTCCAGGCTGAGAGAGTTGGGGCATTCAGCCTGGAGAGGTGAAGGTTGTGTGGACTCCTCATGGCAGCCTTCCAGTACTTGAGGGACTTTTTGTCAGGAACTGTAGTGATACAACAACAAGTAATAGGTACAAATGGAAAAAGGGAACATTTAGGCTAGCTACTGGGAAGAAGTATTTATTGGTATTTATTGGAAAAGGGGTGAGACGCTGGCCCAAAGGGCTCAAAGCCGCTTTGGACAACACCCCCAGGCCTATGGTGCGATCCCTGGG